>JAODAL010005286.1:0-145624 GCA_025379985.1 Phyllomedusa bahiana
GGTCATCGGCATTATGCTGCGCCGATCCAAATCCGGACACGGCGGGGGGGACCCCCGTAAAGGGCCCCCGTCACTTACTTTCCCAGTTTGCCCCACTTGGCCGTAGACAGGATGGGGGAAACCCCCATCTTTTTTCCCCCCAATGCATTGCCAGGAAAATTGCATTAGGCTTTTTTTTAACAATCGCGCCCCCCTAGTGGTCAAGCCCTAGGGGGACTAATTGTTCAGTGAAAAAAAAAAAAATTAAAAGTTCAAATCACCCCCCCTTTTTTCCCCCATTTTACAAAAAAAATCATTAAAAATAATAAAAAAAATTAACATATTTGGTACGCCGCGTCAAAAAATCCGATCTTAAAAAATTTAAAAAACTTTTTATCCCGTACGCTAACACTGTGAAGAAAAAAAAATTCCAAACTAAAAATTTGCATTTTTTTTTTCATTTTACGTCACTCAAAAAAAAGTAATAAAAATGATCAAAAAATTTGCTGCATTCCAAATGTAGGGTAAAAAGTACACTTCGACCCCGCAAAAAAATGCCCCTACTGCGTCCGTAGGTGTTAGTACAAAAAAGTTTTTGGGTGCAACAAACGGCCGCGCACAAAAATTTCAATAATAGAAAATGTTTGGAATTTTTTTTACGGTTCCCAAAACATAACAGTTTTGGGAAAATTCCAGTGCGTAAAACCTTAGAATACAGCAAATACATTTTTTATTTACCGAAGATTGAATGCGTAAAAGCAAAATCCCCCCAGAAAAAAAGGGCGAAAATGGGTTTTTTTTTTCACAATTTGTCCCACGGGAAATTTTTTTGGGTTTCCTTTTTTTTTGTTAGTAATAACCCCAATAGAAAGAAAATCTTGTTCCGCAAAAATAAAACCCCTCTTTGTTTATGTGGGTGGAAAAAAAAAAAATTTTATGGCTTTCAAAGGGGGAGGGGGAAAACGAAGGGGCCCCCCAATAAAAACGCGGACCCTTTAAAGGGGGTTAAACAACTGTTGTATATGGGAAAAAGACGAGCAGAGAAAAAACGACCTGTGTAGACTATAGTTTGTTTCTTCTATTAAATTATGGGCTGCCTGAACGATCGTATTTTCTGCGGTCTTAGGCCATGTTCCCCGGGCTAAAAGGGCCGTATTTCGGTCCGTAATTTCGCGCCCAATGCGCCAATTTCGGGCCGAAAAAAGGGCCCCCCCATTACGGTAATTTTACGTTCTCATAGAGAACTATGGATTACGTCTCCTTTCCCGCCCGGCGAATCCGCCGGGGGGGAATAATTCACTGTCACTTTCTGCGGCGTTATACGGCCGCTAGCAGGATAGTCAATGGGCCCGAAGTGCCGGCCCCCTGCTTTTCTCCCCCCGCTCCCCCCCCCCCCCCCGTCCACCCCCGGCGAATTGCGGGGCGAAATTAGTCCCTCAATTTTAAGCCGTGTGAACATAGCCCTTAGAATCCTAAAACCCCGGCTGAAAAATAGGTGGAGACATAGCCAAGATTTAGGAAATTTTTCTGTTGACATTGCTTGCCAGAACACTTTTGGGGGACGTTCAATACGCAAGCCGTTTTTTAGTCTATTTTGTGCCCAAAAAAACTTTTTGTTTCACTTTGTATTCATCGTATTTGATGTAAATAAACTGTAATATACCAAAACATTATAGGGCGTGGACGACATAGGCCAGTGCCTAAAAAGCTGCATTATATATAGTAGCGATGAAACGCTGTGCGCCTTCATAACGCAATGTGCCTATCGAGGCGCATTATATACACTAGTAATGATACGTTATGCGCCTCCGTTACCAATGGCCCCCGATAGGCACATTAATACACAGCAGTGCTGCGATTTGGCATGGCCTTTTTAGGCACATTGTTTTTCTTGCAAGGTATACCTGTGCTGGATTTTTTAGGGATCGGATTTAATGATTTTAAAGCACTAAAAAATGTTTTTGGCGTGAAATTTCGGGGCGGAAATTTATCCCAAAATAAGCCCCCTTAACATAGCGTAAGGGGACTCAAAGTTATAGTAGAAAAAAAAAGTTTTAAAGTGTAAAAAAATAATAATAAAGTATTAAAAGTTCAAATCACCCTCCTTTCGCCATTTTACAAATAAAAATAAAAAGTTACATATATTTGGTATCGCCGGGTCTGAAAAAGTCTATTAAAGTATAACATCATTTAACCCATAAACTGAACACCGTAGAAGAAAACAAAAATTCCAAACGCCAAAATTGCGGTTTTTTTGGTCATTTTACATCCTATAGAAATTGGAATAAAATTGATCAAAAAAGTTGCATGTATTCCCAACTGCTAGCAATAAAAAAGTGCACTTCAACCGCAAAAAATACACCCTCACTGACGTCTGTAGTTGTTGGTACAAAAAAGTTATTGGTCGCAGAATATGGCGCCAAATTTCATAAATAGAAAATGTTTGGAATTTTTTTAAGGTACCAAATCAGAATGGAAACCGTACATGTTTGTAGAATACAGATAACACATAATTTTTACCAAAGATTGAACGCCGTAAAAACAAAAGTCCCGCAAACATTGTGCAAGTACATTTTATTAACATTTTGCCGCACTTAGAATTTGTTTGTGGTTTCCCATTGTATTCTATGGTAATATGAATGACACCATTAGAAAGTACATCTTGTCCCGCAAAATAAAAGCCCCCATGTGTCTATGTAGGTGGAAAAATAAAAAAAAGTGTTACGCCTCAAAGAGAACCTGTCACATAGGTTCTGCCCTCCTTGCTGAGGGCAGCACAAGCTAGTGTCAGACCTGCTGTTTCCAGCGCTGTGTCCCTTCTGTAAGATGCTGCAGTTTTCGAGTATTTAATGCTCAAATCTGCAGTTTTCAACCTGAAAAGTCATATAAAGAGTCACTTTTTTTCAAACCCCGCCCACCTGAGGCTAGCCCCGCCCACCTCAACTGATAAACCTATTACTTTGAATAGGTAGAAACATGTGAATAACTGCCAGGTGGGTGGGGCTAGCCTTTGGTGGGCGGGCCTAACACCTACTCATGAATAAGATTTGAGCATTAAATGCTCTAAAACTACAGCATCTTACAGAATAAGGGACAGAGTGCTGGAAACATCAGGTCTGTCACTAGCTTGTGCTTTCCTCAGAAAAGGGGGCATAATCTATGTGACAGGTTACCTTTAAGACCAGCCTGTTTAAAAACTCGTATGCACAGTAATAAACTCAAAGAATTGCTTTTGACATAACGATGTCAGCTGTTATTCTTCGTCAGCATATGCACATGTTAATTCACAAACTGATAGCGACAACAACGCCATAGACAAAATTTGCTACTGATATACTCGTCTGCTCTGCAATGTGCATCTGCTGATCAGCGAGAGAACCCGCTCCTGCCATCACACTAGGGGTGAGTTCATTACGTTTGGCCAAATACGGCAGGCTCATTCATAAGTTAATCATTTTGTATGGCCGTGATTGATGTTATAAATATTCACGTGACTCTTGCTGTAACAAAGGTTCCCCACCCCTAGTGTAGGGCGTGCGACTGATGGAAGTGGTGACCATCTATGTACATTGCTTCAGGATATGGTGGTGCTACACGTCAAACGGGTATAAAATTAAAACAACCTGCCTAATACTGTGTAGCTCCAACATATGCAGTGAAAACGGCTTTAACGTATCTGGAGTCAAGATGTCTAAAGTGTCTTGTGATATCTGGAACCAAGAAAGCAGCGGACTCTTTTAAGGGTATGTTCACACGGCGTATTTGCAGTCCGTATTTTGGAGCGCAATTGCGCTGCAAGACACCCTGCAAATATGGTAATTCATTGCTGTTCAGTTCTGGGCTCCAGTTTATAGAAAAGATGTAATGGAGATGTAAAGACGAGCAACCAAACTTATCAGGGGAATGGAGCATCTTAGTTATGAGGAGAGGTTAAAAGAATTGAACTTATTTAGTCGTGAGAAAAGATGGCTTCGGGGAGACATGATTAATTTATATAAATATATAAATGGACCCTACAAAAAGTATGGGGAAAAATTATTTCAAGTGAAGCCCCCTCAAAAGACAAGAGGACATTCCCTTCGGCTGGAGAAAAAAGGATTTGGGTGCACACTACTGTTGGGGTATATTCACACGGCTTATTTTCTGCATATTGTGCTTTATATGCAGCGAAATGCGCGCCGTAATTACGGTAATTCGTCGTCTTGTACCGGGGGGGGGATTGACATGTCAATTGTTAGTGGCGTATATGCGCCGAGGACATTGAAGGTCACTGGGGACGGCCACCCATGCTTTGGAATTAGACGCTGATCAGCGCGTGCTTCCAAAACACCCGGCGTATTGCGCTGCGTACTATACGCGCCCTAATACGCCATGTGAACATACCCTTGGTCACCGGTTGTCCGAGCTTAGACCACTTTTGGTAGGTATTAACCCCTTACCGTACTGGTATTGATGGTGGTAAGAGTCTGTGTAGCGGGATCACAGTGCAAGGGTGCTGTCTGCTAATTGCAACTGACAACCACCGGTAAGGGGATGTTGACACGATGTACCGCGGCGCGTACTGTACGCGCCGCAGTACATCGTGTGTTTCGGGAGCTCATGCTAATACGTGCATACTCCTGTGGCGCGGGGGGGGCTGGCAGCCCACCAGCCCCATTGACATGCATTACTTGCGGCGCAATCGCTGCGATTAATTGACATGTCACTTATCTCCCTGCGCGTATAGTAGGCGTGGGGGGACGAGGCGTAAGAGCTATGGATTACCGTAACTGCGGCATGCATCTCGCCCATGAACATACCCCAAGGCCATGTTTACACGGTGTCTTTCAGGACGTATTTTGTGGCGTAATTGCTCTGTAATGTGTCCGAAATACATCCTGTAATTACGGTAACCGTAGCTCTCATAGATAGCTACGGTTACCTGCCGTCTTCCCCACCGCGTATTGAACGCCAGCAGAAAGAAGTGACATCACTTCTTTCCGGTGTATACCTGGCAGGAATAATGAAAGTGAATGGGTCCGCCTCCCCCATCTGTGCTTTAGAAGAACATGCTGAGCAGCGTGTTTTTCTAAACACACGGCATCTTGTGGTGCCCAGGTACACGCCGCAAGACGCTGTGCGAACATACCTGAGCACAGAATGGAGCCGGCTCCATTCCGTGCTGTTTAACCCTTTATGAAAGAAACTGTGTCGTTCAATTTGCCCCCTTTACCATTTAACAAATAAAATGTAAAACTAAGAAACTGGCATCGCCGCATCCGTAAGAGTCCGATCTATTGAAATATAACATAATGTATCCTGTACACTGAACACCATAGAAGAAAAACATTCCAAACGTCAGGATTGCATTTTTTAGGTCATTTCACGTCCCCTAAAAACTGGAATGAAAGTGATCAAAAAAAGTCGCATGCATTCCAAACTGGTATCAACGAAACGTGCACATCAGCCCGCAAAATATACACCCAAGGCTGTAGGTAGAAGTACAAAAAAAGTTATTGGTTGCAGAAAATGTCGCCGCTGTAAAAAAATTGGAAAAGGTTTGGAATTTTTTTTACGGTATAAAACATAACGAAAACTGTACATGTTTGGTATTGCTGGATGTATATCAACCTGTAGAAGACAGAGGACACATAGTTTATACTGAAGATTGGACGACATAAAAACAGAACACCTGCAAACATGGTGCACGTACGGTTTTTTTTCCAGATTTCGCCCCACTTACAATTTTTGGGCAGTTTCCCCAGTATATTCTATAGTAATATGAATGACACCAGTAGAAAGAATATATTATCCCGCAAAATAAAAGCCCTCTCACGTCTATGTAGATGGAAAAATAGAAAAGTTATGGTCCTGAGAAGGCGGGGAGGCCTTAGAGCCATATTATTATGACCGTCTATCACTACATCCAGAGCCGTCTTTTCAGCATTATGGGCCCCTGGGCATAGCACTGCAGTGGGCCCTGCCCAAATACATGACATCACACTAGACCACACAACGCCAAGCACACCCATATTATTACACCACTTATGTCTGGACACCTGCAGCCTACAACACTAATTGGCAAGGCAGGGAGCCTTTGGCTTCCTTCTCCACCATGATTTTTAAGTATTTGCACGTTCTAAAATTACACAAACAGTTAAATAAGCAAAACAAACTGAGGGGTCCAGGCTATGCTTCTTGTAGTCCTGGGACATACATAGACTATATGGGGCCCCTATACTTATAGGTCCCCCGGGCAACTGCCTAGTGTGCCCAATGGAAAAGATGGCCCTTGTCACTTTGCCCAGTTTGCCTGTTCCTAGAACATCATCTGACTCATCGCTTGCTCCCTAATATAATCCATCTCCAGCAGGCGCCATTGGACCTAAATAATCCGTGTAACCACCTGAACCTGCTAGAGGGTTCTATGTCCTGGCTGTGTACAAGCATTAGCAGGTAAGATGTAGTTTGTGATCTACTTGCCACACTCTCCCCTCCTGCGACATCGCATGAGAATCTCACGTCCCCGCGACCCAGAATGTTACAAAAATCCGGCTGTTGTATCTGATGTGGACACTAGATGGAGCTCTA
Organism: Phyllomedusa bahiana; assembly: GCA_025379985.1. Taxonomy (NCBI): domain Eukaryota; kingdom Metazoa; phylum Chordata; class Amphibia; order Anura; family Hylidae; genus Phyllomedusa; species Phyllomedusa bahiana. The sequence goes on from JAODAL010005286.1 coordinate 6,550, forward strand.
GAGCTGAATAACTAAGGCGTGAGCGTCGGCAACTTGTTTGGTCTCAGTGGCCACCCGTAGTCCGCTGAGGCTCATGGGTTATCCGGAAACATGGCTCCTGTCATCAGTCTGAAGATGATGTGGATGTAACGCAGACGCCCGGAGGGATATTCTCGGTGCACACGGGGAGTCGGTGGCGGCGGAGACCCAGGTGCGGGGTGTAGTACGTGAGGATGACACTGGAGGCGCTGTCTCACCTGAGTGCTGCGGGACCTCCAGCTGTCAGTCACAGGAGAGCACCAGGGGGCGCTGTGCTCAGCCGGGACTCGGTAGTCAGTGATTGATATAACCTGCCTGACAACTGATCCCTACAGCCCCGGTAATAGACGTGTGATAGAGCATCCCCTGTAACTCCTCAGACACCAAAAACCATTACATTACTTATCCAGTATTATACTCAAGAGCTGCACTCACTATTCTGCTGGTGCAGTCACTGCAGGATCAGTGTAGGATAAGTAACGTAATGTCTGTACATAGGGACTGCACCAGCAGAATAGTGAGTGCAGCTCTGGAGTATAATACAGGATGTAACTCAGGATCAGTACAGGATAAGTAATGAATGTACACAGTGACTGCACCAGCAGAATAGTGAGTGCAGCTCTGGAGTATAATACTGGATGTAACTCAGGACAGTACAGGATAAGTAATGTATGTATTACACAGTGACTGCACCAGCAGAATAGTGAGTGCAGCTTGGAGTATAATACAGGATGCAACTCAGGATCACTAAAGTATAAGTTATGTAATGTATGTATACACAGTGACTGCACCAGCAGAATAGTGAGTGCAGCTCTGGAGTATAATACAGGATGTAACTCAGGATCAGTACAGGATAAGTAATGTATGTATTCACAGTGACTGCACCAGCAGAACAGTGAGTGCAGCTCTGGAGTATAATACAGGATGTAACTCAGGACCAGTACAGGATGGTAATGTATGTCACACAGTGACTGCACCAGCAGAATAGTGATGTGCGTCTGGAGTATGATACAGGAAGTAACTCAGGATCAGTACAGGATAATGTAATGTATGTACACAGTGACTGCACCAGCAGAATAGTGAGTGCAGCTCTGGAGTATAATACAGGATGTAACTCAGGATCAGTACAGGATAAGTAATGTATGTACACTGTGATTGCACCAGCAGATTAGTGAGTGCAGCTCTGGAGTGATAGTACAGGAGGTAACCAGGATCAGTACAGATAAGTAATGTATGTACACAGTGACTGCACCAGCAGACTAGTGAGTGCAGCTCTGGAGTATAATACTGGATGTAACTCAGGATCAGTACAGGATAAGTAATGAATTTACACAGTGACTGCACCAGCAGAATAGTGAGTGCAGCTCTGGAGTATGATACAGGATGTAACTCAGGATCAGTACAGGATAAGTAATACATGTACACAAGTGGACTGCACCAGCAGAATAGTGAGTGCAGCTCTGGAGTATAATACAGGATGTAACTAGGATAAGTAATGTATGTACACAGTGACTGCACCAGGAATAGTGAGTGCAGCTCGGATATAAACAGGATGTAATCAGGACCTCAGGTTAGGTATGTATGCACCAGTGACTGCACCAGCAGAATAATGAGTGCAGCTCTGGAGAATAATACAGGATGTAACTCAGGATCAGTGCAGGATAAGTAATGAATTACACAGTGACTGCATCAGCAGAATAGTGAGTGAAGCTCTGGAGTAAATACGGATGTAACTAGGATAGTAAGGCTAGTATGAATATCACAGTGACTGCACAGCGATAGTGAGTCAGCTCTGGAGTATATACGGATAAGTAATGTATGTACACAGTGACTGCACCAGCAGAATAGTGAGTGCAGCTCTGGAGTATAATACAGGATGTAACTCAGGATCCTCAGGATCAGTACAGGATAAGTAATGAATGTACACAGTGACTGCACTAGCAGAATAGTGAGTACAGCTCTGGAGTATAATACAGGATGTAACTCAGGATCAGTACAGGATAAGTAATGTAATGTATGTACACAGTGACTGCACCAGCAGAATAGTGAGTGCAGCTCTGGAGGATAATACAGGATGTAATTGAGGATCAATACAGGATAAGTAATGTATGTGCACAGTGAATGCACCAGCAGAATAGTGAGCGCAGCTCTGGAGTATAATACAGGATGTAACTCAGGATCAGTACAGGATAAGTAATGTAAGAATGCTTTGAAGTTCGGAGGATTCTTCATGCTGGTTGAGAGAGGCTGTGTTTGAAGCGCTGATAAATAGGATACTAAAACACACTCAACATGAAGTTGAGAATGTGAACTTTAATTAAATACAAGTATAACAGGTTTCGCAGGTATTCTCCTGCTTCCTCAGATACATACCATAAGAGTGTGTACAACTGGGCTTTAAATAGATTAGTGCAGGAACTAGGTTCAATGAATTATGTAGGTAAACAACTAATCACATGATGTGAATATAGTAGAAACAAGTAAACAATGCACACATGGTTAGAAAATCACTTGTATAAATATAGAGGATGCACTAGGTTCTACAATATTATAATGAAACAATATAAAATAAAACAAAAGGTATTTAATAAAACATGCATAAAACAAATGAATGCAACATTTATATAAATAGAAAAACTAGAATTATATAAAAATAATAAAATTAGTATTAATGGATAAAATTAAAATATACCCTAAAATGGGGGATATATCATGAGTGCAGCTCTGGAGTATAATACAGGATATAACTCGGATCAGTGCAGGATACAGAAATTGTAACATTTTGCACAAAGTACGACTTAGGCTTTAAAAGTTTGTGCCGCGCTCGGCTTCTGTTTTCCCGAACCAAATATAACACATATACTGCTGTTGATACAGAATAGTATACATCACCTGTCATATGGGAACACCAAGGGAATAAATGAGCACCCCCTGTGTGGTGAGAGTTGGGGGGGGGGGGTTCCTTTGTATAAATGAAGATCTGTGGACAATGAAGAGTTGGTGCAGTTTTCTATTACGGTATAACCTCTGCTGGCTGTGGCCTCCTTCTTTACATGAAAGTGCAGTAAAACCTATTGGGCCTCATATATAAGAACTGTCTAAGCAGAGGACTATCCTTGTTGCCCATAGCAACCAATCAGAACGCAGCTTTTATTTCTTATATTGCTCCATAAAAATGAAAGCTGCGCTCTGATTTGTTGCTAAGGGCTCTGGTTACTCTGGGCTCTGATTGGTTGCTATGGGTTCTGAATGGTTACTCTGGGCTCTGATTGATTGCTAAGGGCTCTGGTTACTCTGGGCTCTGATTGGTTGCTATGGGTTCTGAATGGTTACTCTGTGCTCTGATTGGTTGCTATGGACTCTGGTTACTATGGGCTCTGATTGGTTGCTATGGGTTGAATGGTTTACTCTGTGCTTGATTGGTGCTTGGACTTGTTACTGGGCTCTGATTGGTTGCTATAGGCCACAAGGACAGTTTTACCCTTACACAGTTTTCATAAATGAGGTCCAATGTTTTTACTAACCTAGCACAGATGCTGCCGCGCTTGTGACACTGCAGCATTACCCCAGGCTGACGACACTGATACATTGCAACAAAGTCTCAGCTGTGCAAGAACATGAACAGTGAATGTTTCTATGCATTTACAGCAAGCAGATATTGCAATGCATGAACTTAGGGCCACATGTATGAAACGGTTTTGGTCTAAAACTCACTTTTTTGCCCATAATAATAATAATAACCTTTATTTATATAGCGCCAACATATTCCGCAGCACTTTACAATTTGGAGGGTGTAGGTACAGACAAAAGAAATACATTGCACAATGAAAAGCGAAGATAAGACACAAGGTGTGAGGGCCCTGCTCACAAGAGCTTACAATCTAGGTTTCTATAGGGAAAAAAGTGAGTTTTAGACCAAAACCGTTTCATACATGTGGCCCTTAGTGTTTGACATGTATTCAATATTCAGCATACAGCCGTGTTACAGTGATGAACGATGCAACACTAGGTCTCAGCTGGTCCACAGTCTGAAACTGTCTAAGCGCTAGTGTTCACATGCTTATTTTGCGGACGGCATTTCGCGACGTATTGAGAGCGTACTGCGCTCTATACGAGCGAAATGCAGCCGCCAATCATTACAGTAATCCATGCTTCAATAGAGAAACTATGGATTACGCCTCCTCTCCCCGCTTGTACAATACGATCGTATTGTACGAGTAGGGAGATAATTGACAGTCGCGCCGCGACTACCGACAGTCTATGGGCCGGCGGGCTGCCAGCCTCCCTGCATTGCGGGAGTACACGCGAGCTACCGAACAACCGGCGTAATTGCTGGGCGTACTGTACGCCCCACAGTTAAGCCGTGTAAACATACCCTTAGTCTAAAACTCACTTTGTTGCCCATAGCGACCAATCAGAGCGCCCCTTTCATTTCATATAGTGCTCTGGAAAAATGAAAGGGGCGCTCTGATTGGTTTGAGTTTTAGACCTAGACAGTTTCCATACATTTACAGCAAGCAGATATTTGACCTGTCATACTGACCACTGTTTGATTCTCTTCCAGCTGAAGGCACGATGAAGCCTGGAAAAGGGAAAGCCTGCTACACGGAGCGGGATTTCGTGTACAAGTTCCATGCAGGGGCTCAGAGCTTTGTCCTCACCGTCCCCCTGCAGTTCCCCATCCAGGAAAACCTCGATCACTTACACGGACGTCTGATGCTCCTGCACGACCTGCCCTGCTTCATAGAGCAAGGTGATGGTATGATTATATCTATGTCACAAACAAACACCGGCGGAAGATACACCAGTGACGGAAAATAATTAGCAACCCCCTGACAAAACTAGAAATAGTACAAAAGGAAAGGGATAGCGTCTTAAAACGTAACTTTTCATGAAACTACTAATAGTAAAATTATATATCAGTGTAATTCCTATCTCTCAATACAAACCGCCGACAAATGCAATGTGTCCTAATATCTAGAAGAAAAAAGCAGAAAAAGTGGGACCAGCAAAACTATGCCCTAAAAGGCCCTTTCAAGAAAGCTGAAAGTGGTCTTCCCCCCCAATCCGTCCCCTGAGGTGGCCGGCCGAAACATGTTGGGACGGGACCATAGGGACATTAAGGGACCTCAAAGGGTAAGGTTCCTGACAGGGACGCCCTTATTAGGGCGATCTTTCCTGTATCCTGATAGGCTAGGGTTCAGCTTTCTTGAAAGGGCCTTTTAGTGCATAGTTTTGCTGGTCCCACTTTTTCTGCTTTTTTCTTCTAGATATTAGGACACATTTTATTTGTCGGCTGTTTGTATTGAGAGATAGTAATTACACTGATATATAATTTTACTATTAGTCGTTTTATTAAAAGTTGTTTTAAGACGATATCCCTTTCCTTTTGTACTATGATTACATCTACCGCCTGCACCATGCTGCTGCTCAGGGACCGGCTCGCAGCCCCTCCTGGGACGTAGACCTGAATCTGCGCCTTGCCGTTATCCTGCTCTCACTCTGGGTCCCTGCACACAGGATGAAATGCTGCGGATTATCTGCAGTGACAAATCTGAAGGAAATGTTTATTCTCAAATTTTGGTGCAGATTAAGCTTTTGCCCATTAACGTAGAACTATTGGCAGTTAGATCTGTGACAAAATCCACAGTAGATCTGCCCTGTGTGGAAGTAACCTCAAAGAAAAGAATTTGTGTATTAAAAATCTACAGTTGTGGATTTTGCAACATTTGTGCAGTAAACTTCACAAAAATTAACCTTCATTGCAGATTTGTTGTGATTTCCCAATTGTAATTAATGAGCAAAATCCATGACAACTGCACAGATATGTGGATTTGGCCACGACTTTGTTGCAGATTTTATTGCAGATTTATCTACAGTGACTTCAAAAGAAGACGGCAAAATCTGCAGATAAGCCTTCCCTGAGTATTTTTGCCTTCTCCTATTGAAGTCAGTGTAGAAAACATTGAAGCAAATCTATCACATGTGTATTCAGGCTATATCTGCAGTTTTTTGTTGTTTTTTTTACAGCGTGTGGATAAAATTTCTTAATATACTGTGATATGTTGCGGATTTTGCACATCTGCTGGCGAATATTCACAGTGAATCTGTCCCGGGATGATCTATGTACAGTAATTATAGCTTCTGGTAGATGCCATCTGGCTGCACTTCTCTACATGAAAGGTTGAGCAAAGCAGTTAGGAGGCGATGGAATAGATTATATGCACCAGCTGCAGTTTCCCTTTAAAGGGGTTGTCTCACTACAAGGATTGCTGCTTTTTATGTTGAAGATCTTGCAAAAACAAGTCACTTTGCAATATCTGTGCATTAACAGTGTCCTACCTATTCCTAGATATCCCCTCTTATATGGGCTGCATCAGTTCCTCAGGTCGCTATAGCTACAGACCTGTTCAGTCTCTCCTGATAGGCTGCCAGCACTGGTTGCTATAGCTACAGACCTGGCTTCTACTGCAGCCTAGGAGAAGCCAGTAAACACGCCCCTGAATTCAAAGTGAAACCAAAAACACAGGACTGAGGTAAGATGAATCAATGTAGTGAGACAACCCCTTTAAGGGCATACTTGCCAACAGTTCCAATTTTTTAGGGATAATCCCGTGAATTGGATCGAAGAAGGGTCTTGATTGGTACAAATCCCGCCTAAAGTGGGCATTTTAGGGGCAGTCCAAGGCACACGATTTTAGCTGTTGAGATGTTGTGAAATATGGTTTAAAAGTCATCAAAAAATGACTCACATTTTTCTGTTAAACACATTTTTTATGAAATTTTGGTTATTTTTTTTTATTTTCCATATGGCTGTCAATATTTTTTAAAAATTATTTAAAGGGTTGGCTGACTAACGCAAAGAAAAAAAAAAGAAAAACTTAGCAGTTTCCCACAATTCTGTAAAAGAACACAAAAAAGTGTACTTGCCGAATCAGCGCTGAAGCACCAGCGGTCGGTCCGGTCTTTGTTTCTTCCTTTGCAGCCAGTCGGCGTCCTCAGCGGTTGTCTACCCTTTTTTTGACATCACCATTTTTATCATCATCATCATGGCATAGGAACAAATAGAGGTAAACAAAGTCAGCGCCGGAGTACAAGGGTTCTCACGGCGTAATTGCGGGGCACGTTTCGCAGCGTATTTGCGCTTCAACACGCCCGACATGCGCCCCGCAATTACAGTAATTGATAGCTCTCATAGAGAGCTATGAATTACATCCGTCTCCTCCAGTGTACAATGCGAGCGTATTGTGCGCTGGGAGAGAGAAGTGACAGGTCACTTCTTTGCGACCACTTATATTTAATGTGAAGGGGGCCGCTCCCCCCCCCCCCCCGCTGCCCAATACGCCGTATGAACATACCCTAAAGGAAAGCACTATTTTTATATGTTTTCTGTGCATTATTGGGGATGTTTTTATTTTTTGGTACAGACAATCCCTTCTGGTTACAGTCTTTCTGTCTCTTTTCTGTCCTCTGACCTTAGCATATAGAGACAGAATTGTTGCTAGGGACATACTGCCTGACAACCTCCCTAAAAAAAGACTTTGGCTGCTAGGCAATGTGTCCCTAGCAACTAGAACGCTAGACTTGATTAGCTGGCTTGGCATCGTGCTGCAGGCAGAGAGGCATCCTTTCAGAAGTCACCCCCCACGGTATTCTTCATCTTAGTGCAGAATTAGATATTCCTGCACAGAAATATAATACAGGGATGCCCCATTATCCGCTGGGGCTACATTCCAGAAAAGTGTGATGGATAACGAGGCAGAAAAAAAATACCGCACAGTATGTTATAATGTAACGAGGCATAAAGAACATTGTAAGCGGGGTACAGTTAAGTATGTTCACACGAGGTATTGCGGCATGTACAGTACGTGCCGCAATACATCGTGTGTCTCGAGAGCTCGCGGTGCGGGGGGGGGGGGCCGGCAGCCTGCCAGCCCCATAGATATGCCATAGACATGCTCTCTATGAGAGCTATGGATTACCGTAATTATGGGGCGCATTTCCCCGCGTATTAAGCACAGTACGCCGCAAAATACGTGGCGAAATGCGCTCCAAAATAAGCCGTGTGAACATACCCTTAGGGTATGTTCACACAGCTGGCGCCATTCACCTGCATTATCACTTCTCTCCCCCGGCGTACAATACGATCGTATTGTACGCTGGAGGAGATGAGATGTAATTCATAGCTCTCTCTCACAGCGAGCTATGAATTACCATAATTGCGCCGCACATTTCGGCCGTATTAAAGTGCAAATACGCAGTGAAATGCGAGCCGCAATTACGCCGCGTCAACATACCCTAAAAGATTATGCGGCTTTACGGCACCAACTAAAGTAGCTGCAGTGAATAAGGGATGGTTGCACTCACGGATATTGTATGTGAAGTGAAACGACAGAAGACGAGGTTTTTTGCAACATTGATGGTGATGTGAAATGAGGGATACCGAAGCGATGTATAATGGGGCATTACTGTATAATGTGATCTGAATGATGGAATCATCCATCCTGAGTAGGGTTGCTGGAATAGAGAATTTTTTTTTTTCTATCCATATCTCTAGCCCTATTCCTAACCTTAAAGGGGTTGTCTTACTACAAAAAATAGCTTTCAAAATATAGGGAGCACTAAATGAAGAAGTTTTCCAAATATATTGCTTTGTTCATCTTTTTTTTGTTAAGGAGCTACAAGTGATTTTATCGCCTTCTGAGGGCTCTCAGGTTTCCCAAGTGACTGACCTGTGTACTTCTCCCCCCCCCCCCTGCTATTTGTTCTATCTGATAGCAGGGAGTGATGTCATCACACAGGTGAGACAGGTGTTGATGGCAGTGTAAGAGCTTGTGTGTTATCTGATCTTTCAGACAAAAGACAGTAATTACTCTACTGTTTACATTAGCTCAGAAGCTTCTCTGGACCTCAGAGAAGGTAATTTATTTAATCTAGGCTAATAAACAGAGAAATTTGAATACACAGAGCTCATATGCTAATTACAGACAGCTGGACCAGGAAGTGACAGAGCAAAGCAGCATTATTTCATTCATGCATCCTATGAAACTTTGAGATGTGACAACGCCTTTAAGAATTAGGCTTTGTTCACACGTATGAATCACGGCGTAATTGCGGGATGGATTTCGCCCGCAATCACACCGTGTGCTCGGCAGCGGGGGGGGGCCAGCAGCTCGCTAGCCCCATAAACATTCATTATCCACGGCGCGTATATCGCCTTGATAATTGACATGTCACTTTCTCCCCGCTCGCCATATTTCGCGAGCGGGGAGAGGAGACGGAATCCATAGTTCTCTATGAGAACTGTGGATTACCGTAATGACTGGGACAGATTTCACCCGTAATTTGCACAGTACGGCGTGAAATACGGGCTGAAATCCGTCCCAAAATAAGCCGTGTGAACATAGCCTTAGGCTATGTTCACACGCATGAATTGCGTGGACGTTAATTAACCCCCGCAATAGCCGGTGTAGTACGAGGTGCGTTGTTGGCTGGAGGTGGAGTAAGCAGGGGCCTGGCAACTCTTCAGCCGGCCAATTGACTAAACACTGCATAGCGGTCGCGTAATTGCGCCGCTAAGTAAAAGTACTATTCAATTAATCTACCCCCTCCGGCCTATTTGCCGGGCGGGGAGAGAGACGTAATCCATAGTTTCTAATAGCATACATGGCGATTAACCGGCATTAATGTAGAATGGTCAGTAATCTCCTCGTTCAACGGCACACTTCGGCGCGGTAATTACGGACCGAAATACGGGCCTAGTTTTGAGCCGAGGGTGAACTGGCCTTTAGATATGCTACTACACATGGGTTTTCAGCAATTTTGACACTCGGTTTCAGGATTTAGAAAAACCCATGCCTCCTCGACCTTAATAGAAAATCCGAGCTGATAAAAGTCAACAACTCTTTATTTCTACGTACAAGCCAATAGGCAGAGATCTAACGACTAGGAACATGCACATGTAAATCAGTAAAACTTACTATGCAATCCAGTGGGAACTGAGGTCAAATTGCAGCTGAAAAATATGCTGAACATTTTGTTTAGGCACGATTTTTGAACAGTTTTCAGATTTGTCCCTAAAACCGCATCGACTATACTAAAACAGGAATTATATTAATTAAAATATTTCAGTATAGTCAATGGGGACAAATCTGAAAACGGTCCAAAATTATACATATATATTGATAGAGACACACAATTATATATACACCTATATAGATTAGGGGTCTATCTAAAATGGTGGATTATAGTACTGTTGAATTGAAAAGGGCGCCCCAAATCCGAAACCCACACAAAAAAAAAGCACAACCAAAACCTTGCCAAAAATGAAATCCGAGTGTAAAATACTGGTTGGATTCTGATTAGAATCTGACAAGTATTTTGTCTTCTGCCGCATGCACATACCCTTAGGGTATGTTCACACACCGTTTTTGGATGCGTGATTGGATCTGTGTTTCGGACCCTAAATGGGACCCAAACACGCATCTAAAAATATTGCATTGCTTTCAATGTAAAACATGCATCACTATTCAGACGATATGTGTTTTACATGCGTCTTTCTGATGCGTCATTCGGATCCGTTCAAAGTATTGTCTTGTCAATTCTTGATCCGAAAGATGCAGCAGACGCCCTATTTAAAACTATTGGGTGCAATCCTGCTGCAGCCAAAATGCATCCAAACACACAGCTGCCTATTGAAAATTTTTTGGATTTTGAATGCTTTTTTTGGATCAAAAACGTTTCCAAAAACGCTGTGTGAAAATACCCTTAGGCCGTGTCTACAAGGCAGACTGTAAAACACTGTTTGGATTCTAATTAGAATCCAACGTGTTTTTTGTTCCGTTAATTGCCGCAACTTTTGGGTAATGGGCGCTCCCTGTCATAGAACAGTACTATAATCCCCCGTTTTCTGGCAGGTAATAAAACATGTTCCGCGTTTTTTGGTTGGATTTCGGATTTGAAATCCGACCTTAGAAAATCCGAATTGTGTAGACTAAGGCGCGGCTTTTCTATTGAGGTCTATGGGGATGATTTACTCTGGATTTTTGCGGATTCTAAATACCGAATTTTCTTTTAAATCTAACTGTAAACCAGTCCAGTGGAGATATAGCCTTAGGGTTTTAGGGGTTAGCTTAACTTTTCCCACCAAGGTGTCACTTCTAGTGTGGAGTCTAACATTAGGTTTCCCTAGGTTACCCCTATGTCACGGAAAGCAGAAGTGACGCAGGACGTCGTCCATCACTTCTGGTTCCCAAAAGAAAGGGTTAACCTAGGGAAACCAGAAGTGACCTATCCCTAATTCTACCTATAACCCTTAATCCTCTTTAGGATTTTTAGGGTGTTTTAGAGGTTAACTTACCTTTCAGCGTCACTCCTGGCCTTCAGCTGAAGTGTCACTTCTGGTCCAACTGTCCAACTTCTGGTTACCTTGGGTCACACCTATGTTTTGGAAACGGAAGTGACATTGGACGTCGTCCATCACTTCCGACGTCCCTATTGCTACCCAAAGCATTTTCTATTAGCAAAGTGGGAGGTTGTTACAAGTAGTGGAGAACCCCTTTAAAAAGGGGGTGTCAGAGTGTTCCCTTAATTCAGACTACTGTCACTATGGTAGTCATAATCCTTGAAAGCAGCACTGCTGGGAGCTGTAGTCCCGTGTCTACCAGGTGATGTGGGCTGGCATGTGATGCCGGGAGCAGAGAAACAGGTTGAATTCAGCTGGTGTATAGAAGGGAATTAAACAAATCCTCACCCAGTAAACAAGATGGGCCGGTGCCATGCTGGGAATTTTTCACAAGATGCTGTTGCTCGCAGTTAATGAGCTTGTTGGTGTGACCCTGACCCTGCGAGACCCAGACAGCTGGCCCAGCACCTGACTCATTGCAGCCGCCCGCCACATGCCGGCCCACATTAGCTGCTTAGTATTATTTATTTCCTACCCTTCAGTTACTGAATATGGCACTGATGGCAAACATGAATCTAATCATGAACACAGTCCAGGGCGCCCACAGGGGCACATTATAACATGGGCATTTTCCCCGATCCTCCTTGACTCTCTCCCCCTCCCACTTTGAACTTCTTAAAATGCTCATCAGTTGTTTGGAGATGATAGAAATTATTAAAAAAAAGCAAAACTTGCGTTTTAAATCTGCTAGTTCCATTGAAAACTGCTTCATCCAAAGAGTAAAGGTCATAGTTGCCAACTTTTGAAAATGGAAAAGCAGGAGATTTACATGGAACCCCTTTTTTGTGGCCCACCCCCTTCAAAAACCAACCCACTCCGCCAATACATAATGGCTTTGGAAGAAAGCCAGGTAGATCCCCTTTAAAAGCCAGGTAGTACCCCCCAAAACCAGGTAGTCCCCAAGGCAGTAATGCCCCCTTGTACAAGGTACATGCCCCCCTGTACTGGGTAGTTTTTGCCCCCCCCCCCCCTTTGTTAAGTAGTTGCCCCCTTTTTTAGCCAGGTAGTCCCCCTTTTTATAGTCAGTAGTTGCCCCCTTTAGTATCAGTGTTCCCCCTTAGTAGTCAGGTATTTTCCCCCCTTTAGAGTCGGGGGGGTTTTTGCCTCCCCCTTTAGTATCAGGTAGGTAGGCCCCCTTTAGTAGTCGGGGGGGTAGGTAGTCCCCCTTTTAGTATCAGGTAGGTATGCCCCCTTTATATCGGGTGGGTAGTCCCCCCTTAGTACCACCATTAGGTAGTGCCCCCTTTAGTAGCCAGCCCGGGTAGTTTTTCCCTTTTAGTAGCAGCCAAAAGTTTCCCCCCCCCTTTAGTAGCAGCCAGGTAGTGGCCCCCTTTAGTAGCCAGGTAGGTAGTGCCCCCCCCATTGTAGCCAGCCAGGTGTTCCCCCCTTTATAGCCACCGGGTAGTGCCCCCTTTAGTAGCCGGAAAAGGTATTGCCCCCTTGTAGCCACCAGGAGTTTGCCCCCATTGTAGCCAGCGAGGTATTTTCCCCCCTTTGTAGCCAGCCAGGTATTGCCCCATTGTAGCCAGCCAGGTAGTTGCCCCCATTGAGCCACCAGGTAGGTACCCCCTTTTAGCCCCCAGGTAGTTGCCCCCATTGTAGCCACCAGGTAGTTTGCCCCCCCCCTTGTAGCCAGCCAGGTAAGTTGCCCCCCGCCCCCCCCCCATTGACCAGCAGGTTGTTGCCCCCCCCATTGTAGCCACCCAAAGGTAGACCCCCCCCATTGTAGCCACCAGGTAACCCCCCCCCCATTGTAGCCGCCAGGTAACCCCCCCCCCATTTAGCCAGCCGGTAAAACCCCCCCCCCCCCATTGTACCCGGGCAAGCCCCCCATGTAGTTAAAAAAAAAAAAATTAAATTTCCCCTTTTCCTGACCCCCCTGCAGTGGGCCCAGGCTCCTGCCGATTCCCAGCGACGCAGGGGGGAAGGGGGGCAGCCGCCCCCGTCACTTCCCCTGCGCCGCTGACCTGTATGCACGGCGCGCAGCGGCTGCTGACAACAGGGGGAGGAGGGAGGAGGAGCGTCCCTCCTCCCCTCCTCCCCACAGTGAGACCCGCGGGTGGGTGAGCGGCCCCTGCGCCCGCTTCACCGCCTGTGGGAAGGGACCGGCGGCCCCGGGTAGCGACCAGCCTACTCCGGCGCCGGGCCATTTTAAAACCCCCGCCGCCGCTGGCGGCGGGAGAAAGCCAATTCCCCCGGGGGGGGGGGGGGGGGGGGCCCAAATAGGGGAAAACCCCCCCCCCCGCCAAAAACGGGAGATTGGCATGTAGGGAAAAGGGGTATTTCACCGGCTTATTTTGATTTTTGGTTTTTTGGACGAGGTTTTGGGATTTTTTCCACTCCAAAACCCGCCTAAAAACCCTTCTTCAAAAGAGGTTTTAGTGGTGTTTCTGGGCGGGTTTTTTCGGCGGGGTTTTTCCCCATACAAATTAATAGCCGGACAAAAAAACCGGGGAAAAAAACACTCCCGAAAACGTAAAAACCCCGCCCCGAAAAAATGCCAAAATGCTTCAAAATTGACATGACATTTTTTCAGCGCTTCCAAAGAAGCACGAAAAACCTGAAGTTTGAACTACAACAAGGTTTTACTAGAAAAATTAAAATAAAAGGGGGGGGTTTTTTGGGGCGAAAAACGCCCCGAAAACCTATCCAAACCACTTTTAAAATAAGCTGTGTGAAATGGCCTAAGTTTTACTCGCCACCTGGACGTTCATTTTAAGTAAGGGTGCTTTCACACTGCGTTTTTGATGCGTTTTTGACGTGTATTTTACCGCGATTTTTGCCTTCTGCAGGAAGGCACAGCAATGAATGCTGCACAAAAAACGCATGAAAAATCGCGGCAAAAAACGCACCTTGTGAAAGCCAAGGCCATGTTCAGACCAATTATTTTGACGTGGTTTTGGACAAGGGTTTTGGAGCGTTTTTTCCCCTGTCCAAAACGCTTCCAAAACCCCCCCTTCATTTAATTGATTCCTTTTAAAATCTCGTTTAGTTCACACACGACAGGTTTTTACGCAACTTTTTTGGAAAAGAAGTGTCGTCAATTTTTGAGACGGTTTTTTGCCCCCGGCTATTAATTTGTATGGGGGGAAAACCCGTCGAAAACCTCATCCAAAAACCCTGTCAAAAAAACCGTGGAAAAGGCGTAAAAAGCCTTCTTAAATTTATATGGTCCCTGGTGATATGTGCATACAAAGGACTATTATGAGTGTACTGTTTGGCAATGTATTTTGAACACTGTGTAACAGTAATGTGATACCTGAAAAATCTCTGTGTGTAGGTGATAGGGAAAAAGCTCAAAAAAAAAAAAAAGGAACTTTCAAAGAAACCCCCGAGTGCTTTTAATGACTATATTTACATTTTTCCATAGGCAAACTTAAACTCAACAGCTCAATCTAAAAGCCCTAAAACTTAAAGGGTTTTTTCCACCCGCAATGTCGAGTGGGGGTGCTTAGAAATCAAAGTTAGGGGCCCTTTCCCAATTGCATGCATTAAAAAAATGTAAGGTGCCCACAGCCGCAGCCTTCATTACCTAACACTTTTGTCACTGGGGTTTTTTATTTGGGGCCCGACCTTTCAAGCCTCCTGCTTTTGTGGTTCTTATTCACCCCTGAAGCCCCCTCTGAGCGCGCGCTCGGGGGCGCGCATAGTCCTCTCCCTTGGGCCAGGACATGTGTCTGCTACTCACTTCCCCCCCCTTCCTGTTCGTACAGAAACTTCGGACGTGCTTTGATTTAGTGGGGGGGGTGTGCTAGCGTTCTTCAGATTGCCTGCCCTCCTCACTACATTGTACAGTGAAACAGGGGAGGGCGGATGTTTTCCCCCCTTTCTCCATGTCTACGCTTTTCTATGTTTGAGTTCTTTGCTCCCCCATCCCTTACCCTGGGCTTCTACATTTCCTATTTCTGGTCTTTGTCCGCTCCCTGCCTCCCCTTTTTGCTCCGATCCGGCAGGAAACGCGCAAAATTTACCGCAGCGCGATGACGTCACTAATCCGTTGGAGGCGGATTTTTTTTAAAATACTCAAGCAGAGAACGCCCTGACTTCAAGACCCAGGGGGCCAGCACAGCGTGTGAGGTAGGAACAAACCGTCTTTGGAAAACCCCTTTAAAAATTTTATTATGTTTTAAAAACTTAATTCTTTAGCACTATTTTAAAAAAACCCATTTCTAAACCCCTCAATTTGTCCCTTTCTAATTTTAAAGGAATACTCCTTTTTTTGTTATCAATTGGTGGAACACCACCTAATTTTGCAGGGAAAACCCCCATAATACTGTTTGCTAACTCCAAAAAGGAACCAAACGGGAAGGGACAAAGTAGTATGTGGGTGGTTTTAAAATTATTCCGTTTTTTTCTAGGTGAGCCGCGCAGACACAGTAATTGAGAGAATTTGGCGGAAATAAGGGGAGAAATGTATTTAAGTGCAAAGGGCGGGATGGTAAATTTTGGGCCAAGGGGCATGGAGATGGGATTTTTCTTAGGAATGTTTTTTTATAAAAAACGCAGCAGCATTAATATACCGTAGATGCAGGGGAAATAAAAGGGGGAATGGGGATTGTTGAAACTTGGTGGCCAATTGGTAGCACCCGAATAGGGTGGAACTAAGAGAATAAAAGGGAAAGAGCAGACCCCTGGGACCCGGACCCATCCCCTGGTAAGCCCGTTTTGCTGGTGAAACTGTTGGGGGGGGTCAGGCATGACATTTTTAATTTTGATTTCCACCCCTTTCTATTGTGTTAACCCCCTGCAGAGGGTCTCAAAAGGAAAACCTTATTTTTCACCCATAAATAGGGGCAATCCCAAAAAGGGGTGTTTTGGATCCCTTATTGGGGGTTTTAAAAATGTAATATTATTTCCCCGTTAATAGGTTGTTTCCACCAACTTGGATAAATTTTTAAAAAATTTTTTTTTCAAAATTTTGAAAACAAATTTGAAGGTGAAATATTTTTAAATAGTTGGGTTTGAGGGAAAATTTGGGTTTTATACATAAAAATTAAAAAGGTTTATAATTGAGAAGAAAAGGCAATTTTGTTATCAAAATTTTAATATATGGGTTAGGAAAGACTTGACCAACCCATTTTTACAATTTTCCTAGGATACCATTATATGAAGATCCCGTCGGTTTCTATCGGGCTATTCATTATTTGAACAGGAAAAATACTGCTGCACTTTTCAAATAATTTTTGATGAAATCCGGCATGGAGGCTTCTTATATAACTTCCAACACAGATATGAACCGTAAGGGTATGATCACACGGCGTGAACATACGCTTTTGGATGCGTGCTTAGGTTCGTCTAGACGGGCCCAAGCACGCATCTAACAATGAGCAGTGTTCACACAAGTGGTCTCCGATGCGCGTCTCATTGCGTCTTTCGGTTCCATTCTAAGAATTGTCATGTCAATTCTTGGTCCTAAAGACGCAGCAGGAGCCCTATTTAAAACTATAGGGTGCGATCCTGCTGCATCCAAACACACAGCTGCGTGTTGGATCCGTTTTGGATCCGATCAACGCTACGTTTTTGGATACGATTTTTCAGATCCAAGACGGACCCAAAATCGTATCCAAAAACGCCGTGTGAACATACTCTAACAGTACTATGTGGGTACTCGAGGATGTTAATATCCACGGACTATAGGGCGATATTTTATTGTTACTCTTTACATAAAAAAAAAATCCTCCATGGAAACAGCGCAATCCACTGACTCTCTTAGTAAGGTGGGCTGGTGCTATTCATAACCTGTCAGTTGGCAGGAACATGGAGCTGCTGAGTTTTCAGCAGGTGTTTTCAGACACAAGTCCTATTTCAAGTATCCAGAGTTATTCAAGTATCCCGTAAATTGCAGAACCAAAATACTTCCCTTAATTAATCAGCATGTTCTTGTAAATGGAGTTACCCCTTAAATACGGCAGACAGATGGTTGTGTGTATGTCACATAAAGGTTATACTGAGAGTCATCTCTCACCATCCTATAAATGTCGTAGATCTTAAAGGGGTTTTACCGCAAAGTAAAATTGACATGGGAAGCTTGCAAATTAAGTAATAAATATTTTCACTATTCATTATTATTAAAAATTCTGTTACCATTTTTGTTTTAGCTTCTCCCTTATTGATCCATAGTGTACGGCTCGTGTCGAGGGGATACGACCAGTGACGAGCGCTCCTAAGTCCTGGCCACACATGCTCAGACATCACCTCTCCTCTCAGGCAGCTACTGTCAGTCTCTTCCCTGTTTAGTAATCACACACACTCACTGCTGAGCAAGTGTTCAACCCCAGGTGCTGTCATTCTACTCCTGTCCTCTGTATTCCTTAGTAATAAGTCAAATAGTACAAATAAATAAAAGGAAAAAAGAAACCTTAATCAGGTATGTGCACTGAGAAAAAAATAAATCAATCCACAGGATTAGCTCCTGCAGGGATTTGAACTTTGGACCCCTATGCTGAAAGGCAGAAGTGCTAACCACCTAGCTACATTGAAGCTACTCGTAGCTCTTTATATAAACATACACTTGTTTGAAAAAAAGAAACCTCAATCAGGTATGTGTATTGAGAAAAAATATCCACATTTGGTTCCTGCAGGGAATTGGACTTAGAACCCCTATGCTGAAAGGCAGAAGTGGTAACCACTCAGCCACAGTGAAGCTACTCACAGCTCTTTATATAAACAGACCTTTGTATGACTTGCATGAGCACACTGTGGGGAAAGGCATGGTGATGTCAAGCCTTCTGGGTCACATGATATGCAGTTCAAACAAATCATACACGCCCCCTTTTGAACACACTGAAAGCTGAAGCAGGACAAACCGGACATGAAATGCCTTCGTGGAAAAACCTCTTTAGATGGACCCTTTATTGACTCTGTTTTTTAATGTCGTCTCTTCAATAGACCTAAAGAAATCTCTGAGCCATTTTGTTGAGGAGGAAACCATTCAAGATTTTGACCGAGATGCTGAGCAGGCTCTGGAAGCGGTGAACTCGGGTCAGGTGGATGCTGGGTCCTTGGCCAATGCCTGGATGAAAGCCTATACAGAGGTAAGACGGTTTTGCAGCTTTCTGATATACAATGGGGCACATTGATTATGAGGCGCAATCTGCAGCAAATATTGGCATACACAGTTTATACCATGTTAAGTATGTGTTCTGGAGAGTTTCTAGACACTTCTATGCATGGTGCAACAAAAGGGGCGAGGCCTTGTGGGAAAGGGATGTGGCTTAGCGACGCCTTGTGCCAAAAAATGGACCCACAGGTGTAAAGTCAGACTAGACAGCTCTAGTATAGGTAAATGGTTCTGCATACCAAAGAGTTAATGGGAGTTTGGGTGCTTTATATAAGGTGGAACAGACCAAAGGTCTCTAGTCAATTAGCATATAAATCCACCGCACACCAAAAGATTGCTTTTAAAGGAGTATTTATTAACAGATAGCCGGGATAGGACAGCAGACAGTTGTGAGTATTGCACTTAGTCAAAACATTATATATAGGGTAAACATATATAAAATAGATAGTATTAGAATACAATACGGAACAGTAGTTGTCTAATACCAATGATGTCTAAATAGGACGTTTCGGCTGCATGGGCCTTTATCAAGTGACATCTAGAGTAAGCAAAGTTTAAATTTTGTAGATGTTGGCCCCAAATGTATGGGCAAAGAGGCGCCAGATGAAAGGAGAGAGAATTGATTCCTGTCCGCACGGATAAAGGTCTGTTGCCAGAATCGGGCTTTAGGAGTAGTCAGAATGGAGGCGTACATCCGGAGGCAAGGAGGAACAGCCCGATTCTGGCAACAGACCTTTATCCGTGTGGACAGGAATCAATTCTCTCTCCTTTCATCTGGCGCCTCTTTGCCCATACATTTGGCCACATCTACTAAATTAAACTTTGCTATACTCTAGATGTCACTTGATAAAGGCCCATGCAGCCGAAACGTCCTATTTAGACATCTATTGATATTAGACAACTACTGTTCCGTATTGTATTCTAATACATATCTATGTATATATGTTTACCCTATACCCGGTATCTAATGTTTTGACTAACTGCAATACTCACAACTGTCTGCTGTCCTATCCCGGCTATCTGTTAATAAATACTCCTTTAAAAGCAATCTTTTTGTTGTGCAGGGGATTTATAGACTAGACAGCTCTAACCTGAGCCAGATTTATCAACACTATGATAAATGTGGCGCATTTTAAGACTGTCTAGTCTAAGTTTACACTGTATAACTATTAGACAGTATTGGTTAGTCTATCCCTATGTGTTTCCATGCCTTGCCCTTTTTCAAAATATCTGCTTGCTGATAGTGAATGGAAAGATTCCTGCTTATATTTAGAGGAGGGTGCCTATGTTTTCTGTTGGACACCTAGAAAGTGCTGGGCAGCTCACCTAATCTAATAGTATGGGTGTCACTAATAGGTTGTAAGCCAGCATGGTGCACCACACGTATCTGTATTTATGGCACCCTTCTGTATCGCATTATTATATACAATTGTAGTACCAGCAGTCACCCCCCTCTTGGAGTGAGGGTATGTGAATGATTGTTTTATTGGTATTTTTGCATTTGTGCAATCTCCCCATGCATTATACTGCGGCTTTTCTGCATGCTGGTGTGAACAGGTGTCAAGTTGGTGTGCAGTTTTTCATCTAATTGTTCCCCTAGCAGTGGGGTGTGTGAGCTTTTCCTCAAGCAATTAGCTGCACCTGCTATTGTTTTTTCCCCAGTTAGCATAAAGGCCAGAGTTGCCTGCTTCTAGGGTCAGTTTAGTCCAGCCATTGAGCTGTGAACATGCCCCAACGATTTGGAGTGTTTTTGAGTACGTAATGTCCCATTTTTTGTATGTTTTTTCTGCTTATATTTAGAGGCTGAAAACCTGTAGGTAAAGTCATGTAGTTCAAGGCAGAAGAGAGATATAGGATGCTGCAAAGTGTTCTTGAGATTACAGAGGATTATCTGTACTGATACACTGTAACATACTCCAACTGTGTAAGCATCATTAAAGAGGTTTTCCCTTTTGGCTGTTTCACAGAGCCTGCTCTTCAGAGGCAACTTCAGGCTCACGCTTCCTATTCAGGCTGCGGGAGGTTCTACAGCAGTGACTGACATTTCAGCTCTACTATTCCTACCTCTTAGAGGCATATTGCTAATAGGATTAAACAGCAGGGCACAAGGCTATAGAGCTTTAAAGGATTAAAATGTGTCAGTAATATAGGTAAACAAGCTCCTGTGTGGGAGATAACACACAGCTGGGAGTGACTCACCATGGTCGGACAGGGCAGCTGGAGCAATGAGAGCACAGAAAGATGGTCGGCAACATAGTCAAGCTTGTGTACTCAAACAGGAGATAAGAACTGTTCTAACTCTGAAAGGAAGCAAAATCAGAATAGCAATGTATTTGGTAATAGTCTTGATTTACCTTAGAAATAACTCACTGCCAAATTAATCTCAAAAGTATCAGGGTACTAAATACTATCCCAGAATGAAAAAACCCCAATAAAATTAAAACTTTTAATAGATAGCAATTAAAATCCAAAATAACCCCTATTGTAGATAATGTCTCAAATTGATACACACAAAATGATAAATTCACACAGGGCGGCACAGTTAGGAGGATTAACAACAATATTCAAAAGACTCAATATACAGTTCAGGTACACCTCCAGACATATGGATAAGTCTCAGAGAAAAAATAATTCCAAACCAAAAGCCCATATATACACTCACCCTGTACCAGCCCTATATTGTCCCTTATGATAGGTACTTATGGGGTCATCGCCCTGATGAGGGCGGCCCCTACCAAAAGAAGGCTGACTCCCTACATTCCCTAATAAGGGCAATAAAATACTCATCTGTTCCCAGTGGCAGAATAAATCCCAGCAGGAACCAAAGAATATCCCGACGCGTGTCCCTATGGGTAAGGTTCATCATGGGACATGGTAATATATTGGCAATGTTACGCCATGAAAGGACGTCTTTCATCATTGCTAACATGACAAAAAATCATACCATGCTCCCCTGATGAACCTTACCCATACGGGACACGCGTCGGGAGATTCTTTGGTCCCTGCTGGGATTTATTCTGCCACTGGAAACGGATGAGTATTTTATTGCCCTTATTAGGGAATGCTAGGGTCAGCCTTCTTTTGGTAGGGGCCGCCCTCATCAGGGCGATGACCCCATAAGTACCTATCATAAGGGACAATATAGGGCTGGTACAGGGTGAGTGTATATATGGGCTTTTGGTTTGGAATTTTTTTCTCTGAGACTTATCCATATGTCTGGAGGTGTACCTGAACTGTATATTGAGTCTTTTGAATATTGTTGTTAATCCTCCTAACTGTGCCGCCCTGTGTGAATTTATCATTTTGTGTGTATCAATGAGACATTATCTACAATAGGGGTTATTTTGGATTTTAATTGCTATCTATTAAAAGTTGTAATTTTATTGGGGTTTTTTTCATTCTGGGATTGATTTACCTTAGCCTACATGTTTAAAGTTAATCAGTGTGGTGAGAGTGCCCCTTTAAGTCAGTACAAGTTCATAGCTGCTAAAACCAGCAAGCAAATCTGGGGCTACTCTAGGTCCCCAGGGCTGACTACATAGATATTCCCCAGGTTCCACTGGGAATCCTAGTGACCCGAAGTAGCAAGGGGATGCCCTTTGATTATGCTGCAGTCATGGATTGTGGCAATTAAAAGGTTAAATGGATCGGAGGCTTCCTCTGTTCCAAGTGGAGCTTTTCCAAGCATAGCTGCGGCGCTGGGAGTCGCAAAATCCCTCTGTAAGCAGCAACCTCTTTTGAGAACACATTCCGCCCGCCGTCAAAAGACAGTGGGTGGTTGTTAAGGGGTTTAAGAAGATGTTCTGGAAGCAGGAAAAATGGGGCGAATGTGAGAGTTTTGCAAGGACCAAATTGTGATGGCTTGATGACCGGGTCAGAGACTATCAGAAAGGCAGCACGTCTTGTGTGGTGTTCCTGGTATGTAGTGGTTAGTAACTACCAAAAGTGATCCAAAGAAGTGCAACTGGCGAATGAGCAACAGAGCCATTTGTTCTTATCCCTCAGAAGAGCTACAGTAGCACAAATTACTGAAACGGTTTTTGCTGGCTGTGATAGAAAAGTGTCAGGACACACAGGACAAGTATGGGGCCCCAGAGCAGCACACTGGTCAGAGGGTCCGTGCCGGTCTGGCCGTTACCAAAAGTGTCTACTATGAGCTCTTTTTTTCCATGAGTCTTTCAGAATATTTACATTTTTGTGCACTGTGAAGGCAATAAGTCTCCATATGCCAACATGGCGCCTCTCCCCATTGAGAAACTTTGTCTCTTTAGTACAGTGGATATGTGACTGGACCATGAAGAAAGTAAGGAAAGTGACCTGGTCTGACACGTTTTCTCCCATATCATGTGGACAGCCAGGTGCGGCCAAAAGTGGTCTAACGTAGGACAACCGGTGACCAGAAAAGGTCACGTGCCCTCACGGCTCACTGATACATGTGAGGAGTGAAGGCCAGACCCGCCTGGTCTGATTCCACAGAAGAGCTGCTGTAGGAAAAATTGCTGAAAAAGGTCTGTGATAGAAAGATACAAAAAACAAACGGCTAACTCATCAATATGAAGCAGAGGCAAACTTACTCCGACAAAGCGTAGTTTAAAGTTTAGAGTAAAAGTGTGTGATCCAGCAAGTAGAAAATATAAAAATAGTCTTCTTTTATTTGAAATAAAAAAACAATGTGAAAAAACAAAGTGGTACACCGGGGACGGTGCAAAGCTGGGATTAAGATCTGTATAGATCGAAACGCGTAAGCTGTTCACTGATGCACCACTTAGGTTTTTCACATTGTTTTTATAAAATTTCTAATAAAAAAGATTGTTTTTATATTTTCTCTCTTTGCAGGATTAGATTCTTCTATTGGAAACTATGATAGAAAGATGTCAGGACATCACAGCTTGCAGCTGCAGAAACATCAGAGCGCCCATGCTGACCCCTGCCCACCACCGAAAGTGCCTACAATGATCAGATGAGCATCAACGCTTGAGCATCGAGCAATGGATGATGTCCTGGTCTGATTAATCACGTTTTACATCATGTGGATCGCCAGGTCCTTGTATGTCACTTGCCTGGGGAAGAGATGGCACCAGGATGCACTATGGAAAGAAGACAAGATGGCGGAGACAGTGTGATGGGTTATGTTCTGCTGGGGGGTCCTGGCATCATGTGGATGTTAACGTGACATCTGGGGCGGAACTAGAGAAGCCAGGGCCCCAAAGCAAACTTTTGGATGGGGCCCCCTACCCTCCACCCCTCGCTGACCACGACCATGTACCAGGACATGCTGTTAGATAATGTAGATAATACAAGGGGCAAATACCTCACCATAAATATCACCATAATACTGCTACCAAACAAATCCCACTATACCAAAACCAACATTACCAATAACTTTACTACATAAGGACCTGATTATACCGCCAGAACATGACCACAAATTACCACCACAGAGTGACTGAATAATACCCCTACACTATTACTGATCAGTACATAAAGACCAATAGTACCGCCATATAGTGACCATATAGTGGTATATACTAGTGTACACAGGCTCTGCAGACTGTATATAACCACCATAACAGTGACCATATAGGGGTAGACCCAGTGCCAGGCCTGCGACTGTAATACCTCCATACAGTGACCATAAGTGGTAGAAAACCAGTGTACACAGGCTCTGCAGACTGTATATTACCTCTATACAGTGACCATATAGTGGTAGACACCAGTGTACACAGGCTCTGCAGACTGTATATTACCTCTATACAGTGACCATATAGTGGTAGACACCAGTGTACACAGGCTCTGTAGACATATAAGTGATTACAGTGCGTTACATCTTGTGACTCACAGGTGACGTCTCTCAGATGAGTCAAATGATTTTCCCTTTGTTCTGCATTTTGGTCCAGTCCCCCAAATGATGACACCCTCCCACCACCTTGTCCCTGCAATTTAGACACAAATATCTTAGAACCTGACTTTTCCAGCACCTGCCCCCCTGGTATATGGGGCCCGATTTAGGCAGGCAGGGTTTAGAAAAGGATAATATGGGGCCTCAAATAGGCAAGGTTTAGGTAGCCAATAGAGTGCCCATATAGGCAGGCAGGGTTTTTAGGTAAGCTATAGGGAGCCATACAGGTCGACAGGGGTTAGGGGGGCTAGAGCGCCATATAGGTAGGGTTTGGGTAGCTAAAGGGCCCCCATATAAGTAGACAGGCAGGCTTCGGTGGCTATGTAGGTAGGCAAACTTTAGGGGGCTATAGGGACTATATAGGCAGACGGGCTTCACTGTAGCTATAGGGCTATTCAGGCAGGCAGACTGACAGCTATATAGGCAGCCTTTAGGGGGCTATATAGGCAGGCTGTGGGTTATAAAGACAGGCTGGGGGCTATGCAGGGGAGGCAGGCTGGGGTATCAGGCAGGCAGGCTGGGGGGCTATCTAGGCAGGCTGGGGCTATCTAGGCAGGCTGGGGGGTATAAGGCAGGCTTAGGGGGTATACAGGCAGGCTTAGGGGGTATACAGGCAGGCTTAGGGGAACCAGGCTTAGGGGGTATTAGGCAGGCTTAGGTGTTATACAGGCAGGGTTGGGGTATACAGGCGGCTTAGGGGCTTTATAAAGGGGGCTTTATACAGAGGGTATACAGGCAGGCTTAGGGGGGGCTTTATACAGGCAAAGGGTTAGGGGCTTTAACAGGGAGGCTTATACAGGCGGCTTGGGGGGGGGGCTTTATACAGGCAGCTTGGTGGGGGCTTTATACAGGGAGGCTTATAAGCAGGCTTAGGGGCTTTATACAGGCAGGCTGAGGGGGCTTTATACAGGCAGGCTTATACAGGCAGGCTTAGGGGAAGGGGCTTTATAAAGGGAGGCTTATACCGGCAGGCTTAGGAGGGGCTTTATACAGGCAGGCTTAGGCGGGCTTTATACAGCAGGCTTAACAGGAGGCTTAGGGGGGGCTTTAAAACAGGCATACAGGCAGGCTTAGGGGGGCTTTATAACAGGCGGCTGGGGGCTTTTATACAGGCCCGGCTTAGGGGGCTTTTAACAGGGCTCAGGGGCGGCTTTATACAGACAAGCTTATACAGGCAGGCTTGGGGGAGGGGCTTTTTTACAGGGAGGCTTATAAAAGGCAGGCTTAGGGGGGCTTTTTACAGGCAGGCTTAGGGGGGGCTTTATACAGGGGCCAGGCCCTTTGGGGGGCTTTATACAGGCAGGGTAAAACAGCAGGCTTTAAAACAGGCAGGCTTAGGGGGGGGCTTTATACAGGCAGGGTTATACAGGCAGGCTTTTGGGGGGGCTTTATACAGGCAGGCTTAGAGGAGGGCTTTATACAGGCAGGCTTATACAGGCAGGCGTAGGGGCAAGTAAAAGTAGAAAAGTTTACCTTAAATTCGGTCCACGCTCCCATCCCCCCATGCGCCGCGCTGCAAACCCTCTCTGCAGCCTCTGTGCTCAGCCGGGGCCCGGGGCGTTGATGGTGACGTCACCGCGCGCCGCGCCCACGTGATCACAGAGGGCCGGCAGGGAAGTAGCAGAGCGGAGCGATCGGCGCTCCGTTCTGCTACCTTTCCCTTAGCGCTGCCTCTGAACGCTTTGGGGGGTGGAGGGCCCGGTGGGGTTCAGAGCGGGATGCCCCCGGCCCCGCAGCTCCCTGCCCACCGCAGTGAACTGTTACGTTCACTGCCGGCGGGCCCAGGAGCAGCATTACCGGGGTTGCGGACGCAGTAGCGTGGGCCCCCCTAAGTGCACGGGCCCCGGAGAAACTGCTACACCTGCTACCCTGGTAGTTACGCCCCTGCGTGACATGTACCCTCTACAGACCAAGTCCACTCCTTCATGGCAGTGGGAGTCTCTAATAGCAGGTCTCTCTTTTAACAGAAAAATGCTCCCAGCCACACTGCAAACGTTTTCCAAGAATGAAGAACATGACAAAGAACTCAAGGTGATGACTTGGTCTCCAAATTCCCCAGATCTCAATCCGATCAATCATCTGTGGGATGTGCTGGAAAGTCCAATCCAAGGAGGCCGCACTTCTCAACTAACAAGACTTAAAGGGGTTGTCTTATCATGCTGTTTTACAGAGCTAAAAGCAGCGTTCATACATGCATCCTGTCTCTTCAGGGTCAGGCTGTGGGTTGTTAGCCTATCAGCTCAATATTCAAAGGTCTGTTAATTATTCTGACATGAAAGCAGGAGATGTTTATCTAAAGTCCAGAGACGTTTAAAGCAAAAAGTAAACAAATTAATTAGGCCCCTTTGTTTGTTAGATCAATAACATTCAACCCTCCAATCCCAGCATTTTCGTGTGCGACTTGGTTTTTTGTCATCCCTGCTTCGGATAGGAAACAAAAGCAAGACAGAGCAATGGTAACCTGAGAAAACCCTGAGTCACTCAAAGCTATAAAATCTCTCTTATCTCCTCAACAAAAAAATAAACAAAGAAATTTATTTAAAACCCTTAAATTTACGTTTCCCCCCATTTTTTAAAAAAATAATCTTGGTAGTGAGACAACCCCTAAAGGATCCTTAAAGGATCAACTGCTAACATCTTGTTTCCAGATACCATGGAACCCTCAAGGTTTGTGGAGCCCCATGCCTTGAAGGCCACAATATTTAGGGCAAAAGGAAACATAAGCAAAATGAAGCTGTTGGTTTTAATGTAATGGCTATGGTTATTTTATTTAAAGCTAAGTTCAGGGAAAAGACAAGTTGGGGGACAGAATTGTTTCAAAGTGGAAAATGAAACCCAATGTGTAACGGGTTGACAGTGGGGTAACTAGGGGTGTAGGAGGTAGGTGGTCTGCAGTATAATAAACATGGGTGTAACTATATGGGGGGCAGCGGTAGCAGTTGCAACTGGGCCCTGTGTTCGAGGCGGCCGAAAAGCCCTTCTGCCACATAGGGCCCAAGAGCTTGAAGTTGCGCCTCTGATTATAAATGACATAAGACTGCAGCGGTGGGATTTCTGCATTCAAGCGAGAGGGTTTTTTAGCAGAAAAATAGTAATTAAATGAAATAATGGATAAAATTGTTACCGGTAAATATCATCTCTTTCAGTAGCTTTCATTAGCATATGTGACACAAGTTATTCTTACCTTATACATATATTGGGTGGTCCCGGTTGTAAATTTGGGGAACATTGGGGCAAAATCGCTCCAGAAAAAAATAAAAGCTGACGATGCTTAAAAATCCCCCCTGTAATACCCCGCTGGAGAATCTTTTTATACAGTCTGCATTTTGCCATTCCTTTGTTATTCCTCCTAAATGGGGTTATCAAACCTTTTGGGCAAGAGGCGTGTACCCAAACCCGAGCACTGATGGGCGGGCAACTGTATAGGGATACATCCCAATGATAAACCCCAGCTTCAATGTAGTTATAATATTCCAGGAGGAATTACAGAGGGATGGTAAAATGCAGATTTTTTTTTTTTAAGTAGGTAGTTTAAAACCCGCTGATTTTTTTGCATTTAAACCGCTACAAATCCTCACTGAAAACGCTTAAATGCACATTTTTTTTTCGAGGTTTTTAAAGTGGGTTTTCTTTCCAGCGCTGTTTACTTTCTGAAACAAATGCCCATGGGAATCAATGGAGAGCTTCAAAACGTGCCAAACTTGTGGACAAAGGTTTGCATCTCTCCATTGATTCCTATGGACTTTTTACACGTGTAAAACTCCTCAAAAAAAGTGTTGAAACAGCTCCTGAAAACGCACATAAAAACCGTTTTGTTTGTGAACTTCCATGCATTTTCCATAGGAAACAATGAAGATGAACTGGAGGCTTTCTGAGCGCTGTTTTGGGTGCGGAAATGCGCTGAAAACACTGTCAAAATCAGCCATGTAAACATTAAGGGCGACATGTATGAATCCTGGCACTGACAGACCAGTTCTAAATCACTTTATGGTAGTGTAGAATGTACCAGAATGTATGACCCTGTTCTTCTGCAGGTCATACATACCGGGCAGTGTAGAGCCAATACCACAAGACTGGCTCAAGCACCACCTTTACCTCTGGTCTGGGCTGTTCTTCAGCATTTCAAACATACTGGGCAGTGTAGAGCCCAATACCACAATCTGGCTCAGGCACCACCTTTACCCTGGTCCTGGCTTTTCTTCAGCAGTCATACATACCAGGCAGTGTCAAGCCCAATACAACAAGTCTGGCTCAGGCACACATTAC
This sequence comes from Phyllomedusa bahiana, assembly GCA_025379985.1. Classification (NCBI taxonomy): domain Eukaryota; kingdom Metazoa; phylum Chordata; class Amphibia; order Anura; family Hylidae; genus Phyllomedusa; species Phyllomedusa bahiana. The sequence continues at coordinate 35,257 of JAODAL010005286.1, forward strand.
CCTGTCTGTTCTTCTGCAGGTCATACATAACAGGCAGTGGTAGAGCCAATAGCCACAAGTCCGGCTCAGGCACCACCTTTACCCTGGTCTGGCTGTTCTTATCTGCATCATAGCATCCAGGGCAGTGTAGAGCCAAATACCGACAAGGTCTGGCTTCAGCAACCCACCTTAACCCTGGTCTGCTGTTCTTCTGCAGGTCAATACATAACAAGGGCATTGTAGAGCCAATAACCACAAGTCCTGGCTCAGGCCAACCACCTTTAACCCAGTCCTTGGCTGTTCTTTCTGCAGGTCATACATACAGTCAGTGTAGAGCCGATACCACATTTCTGCTCAGGCACCACCTTTACCCTGGTCTGGCTGTTCTTCTGCAGGTCATACATACAGGGCAGTGTAAGCAAATACCACAATCTGGCTCAGGCACCACCTTTACCCTGGTCTGGCCTGTTCTTCTGGCAGGTCATACATACAGGGCATTGGTATAGCCAATATCACAAGTCGGCTCAGGCACCACCTTTAACCCAGGTCTTGCTGTTTCTTCTGCAAGGTCATACCATACAGGGCAGTGTAGATGCTAATACCACAATTCAGCTCAGGCACCACCTTTACCGCCTGGTCAGGCTGTTCTTCTTCAAGTCATGACATACAGGGCAGTGTAAGAGCCAATACAAAGTCTGGCAACAGGGGGGCAAACCACCTTAACCCTGGTCTGGCTGTTCTTCTGCAGGGCTTATACAAACAAGGGCAGTGAAGTGCCAATACCACAAGTCTGGCTCTGGCACTACCTTTACCCTGGTCTGGCAGTTCTTCTGCAATGTCATACATACAGGGCAGTGTAGGAGCTAATACCACAAGTCGGGCCTCAGTGCCACCACCTTTAACCCGTGGTCTGGCTGTTTCTTCTGCAGGCCATACATACTGGGCAGTGTAGAGCCAATTACCACATCGGCACAGGCACCACCTTTACCCTGGTCTGGCTGTTCTTCTGCCAGCTCATACATACAGGGCAGTGTATAAGCCAATACTACAGGTCCAGCTCAGGCCAACCACCTTTACCCTTTGTCCTTTCTTCTGCAGGACATACAAACAGGGCAGTGTAAGCCAATACCACAATCTGGCTCAGGGCACCACCTTAACCCCAGGTCTGGCTGTACTTCTGCAGGTCCGATAGCCTACAAGGGCATTGTATAGCCCAATACCGACAAGTCTGGCTCAGGCAACCACCTTTACCCTGGTCTGGCGTTCTTCTGCAGGTCATACATACAGGGCAGAGTAGAGGCCTAAATAAAGAGAATACGCACAAGTCTGGCTCAGACACCCACCTTTTACCCTGGTCTGGCTGTTCTTCCCTGCAGGTCATACATACAAGGCAGTGTAAAGCTAATACCACAAGTCTGGGCATACAGGCACCACCTTTACCCTGGTCTGGCTGTTCTTTCTGCAGGTCATACATGTCAGGGCAAAGTGTAGAGCCTGAATAACCACAAGTCTGGCTCAGGCACCACCTTTACCCTGGTCTGTTCTTCTGCAGGTCATTCATACAGGGCATGTAGAACCAATACCACAAGTCTGGGCTCAGGCACCACCTTTACCCTGTCTGGCTGTCTTCTGCAGGTCATACAACCAGGCACAGTGTAGATCTCATACCACAGGGGGCTCAGGCAGCCACCAAAACCCTGGTCTGACTGTTCTTGCCTTGGCTGCAGGGGTCATACATACATGGCAGGTGTAGAGCCAATGCCACAAGTCCTGGCTCAGGCAACCACCCTTTACCCTGGTCTGTTCTTCCTGCAGGTCATACATACAGGGTCATTGTAGAGCCAATACCACAAGTCTGTCTCAGGCAACCACCTTTACACCCGTGGTCTGGCTTGTTTCTTCTGCATGGGGGGTCAAAGCAACAGGGCAGTGAAGAGCCACACCACAGGTTCCCCTGGCTCAGGCACCACCTTTACCCTGGTCTGGCAGTTTTCTTTCTGCAGGTCATACATACGAGGCAGTGTATGGCAATACCACAATCTGGCTCAGTCACCACCTTTACCCTCGTCTGGCTGTTCTTTCTGCAGTCATACATACAGGGCAGTGTAGAGTCCAATACACAAGTCCTGGCTAGCACCACCTTTACCCTGTCTGGCTGTTCTGTCTGCAGGTCATACATACAGGGCAGTGTAGAGCCAATTACCACAAGTCTGGCTCAGGGCACCAAACCTTTAACCCTGGTTCTGTTTCTTTCGCAGTTTCATAGCATACAGGGCAGTGTAAGCCAGATACCACAAGTCCGGCACAGTCACCACCTTTACCCTGGTCTGGCTGTTCTTCTGCAGGTCATACAATACAGTGCTGTGTAGAGCCAATACCACAAGTCTGGCTCAGGGCACCACCTTTACCCTGGTCTGGTTTGTACTTCTGCAGGTCATACATACAGGCAGTGTAGAGCCAATACCACGAAGTCTGGCTCAGGCACCACCTTAACCTGGTCTGGCTGTTCTTCTGCAGGTCATACATACAGCAGTGGTAGAGCCAATACCACAAGTCTGGCTCAGTCACCACCTTACCCTGGTCTGGCTGTTCTTCTGCAGGTCATACATACGGGCATGTAGATGCCAAACCTCAAAAGTTTACCCCCCCCCACCCCCTGCGCTCATGCACCACCTTTACCCTGGTCTGGTTGTTCTAACTGTTCTGTGCCTAACTTTGGTGTCCAACATTCATAAATGTCTCTAGTTCTATGAATGTGGTGAGACGAACCCAGGACAAACCTAATCTTTGGTGCATTACAAAGGGACTTATCGTGCCAAAGTTTTGTAGTGCTTTCCTTTCATAGGATAGTTCCTTTTGGCTCAATTACAAACCAGAAAAACAGGTGTCCTAGTTGCCCTTTCAGCGAAAGACAGAATTGTGGTGATTTGGCCAGATAACTGGTGTGCTTACCGATCCAAAAACCAGTATGCCGCCCTGTTCTATAATGTCTAGACATCCGTAACGCCCAAACTTCACACAATGTGCACCAGACACAACACTTTTGAATGCGCCAAGTTTGTGGGATCGGGTCACGGCAGAATCATACGATTGCGCCAAAGTTTGGTGTGAAATTTGCGAATGCATAACTGTCAAACAAATCTATACCAATTTCAAAGTGGCATGACTGAGACTACTTTGGCATAGAACGGGACACGTGTAAAGTGCTGTGAGGGACTTCCATACACATTGGCGCCTTCTACACTCCTCTAAAGCAATTTAAAACTGGTGTGTTGGTGCAAGGTTTCATACATGTCGTCCCTTTTTTGAGCTTTGACACTGAGACCCTAAATCAAGTTGCACACGGAGATGAATATACAGATTCAGATGTCTAATACTTTTAATCCTAAGGAAATTCCTAGCTCATGAGATTTACATGGGGCAACATGTATGATTTTTTTTTTTTTTTTTTTTTTTTTCACATAAAACTAGTGTAGTAAAATGCCTGAATCTATGAACCCCCCCCGCACTCCCCATAACCAACCCCCACATCACCTTCTACTGCAGGTCATAAATCAGGTGCCTTCTAGCGCAAAAGCGACAATTCTGCATCAGGTAAACCACTTTTAAAGTGTTCTGCCTGTTCCAGCAGTAATGCGTCTGGCTTTGCAGTACTAAAGCGATAAATGTGTAGCTTCATACGGTTGTGGTGGGACACGCCTCCAGCACGCCCCCCCGATCTCAGGTGTAATACGCCTGAGACTGGAGTGCACCCATTTAAAAATATAGCGAATGGGTGCAGCCCCGTTCATGTTTGTCCCCCACGGAGTCTATGGGGAAAACACATGCTTGGCCAGCAAATCCAATGTCTTGCGTAAAAAGCCTTGTTCAGTTATAGCAATATATGGTCCTGATATTTCGGCAAGTTCAGCTTTGATTGGCTTATTACCTGCAAAAAAACAAATTACCGCTCAGACTTCTTCTTTTATCAGCTCACAGTGTGGCTGCTGTTGCTAAACTGGCTGTATCAACAATAATCCACTACGCCCATCGGAGCGTTCCTGCCATCTAGTGACGGAATATGAAGCCGCAGAACATCACAGCTATCTGGCTACAAGTAACGCATCTACAGGAATGAAGTAGGGGACCTTTTTATGGCTTCTGGTGTATGTGACAGAAAATATATTTTCATACTTTATCATTACTGGAAATAGGTGCTGAGCCATTTTCTTGCCAAATGTCTTAACCTTTTACATGTGTGATATTTGTTACATATTTACGAAATAAATTATAAGCCCTGGCTACATTTGTCTTAATGTATAATCCTTGAAGGGGTTGTTTCACTACATTGATTCATCTTACCTCATTTGTTTTTCTTGGTTTTCCCCTTTAAAATTTAGGGGGGGGTTTACTGGCTTTACTAGGCTGCAGTAGGGAAACCAGTCTTGGGAAAACTAAAAAAGCAACCAGCACTGGGGAGCCTATCAGGAGGATCAAAAAAGGTCTGAACTATAGCGAAACCCCCCCCCCAAGGGAAACTTTATGCAGCCCATAAAAAGAGGGATTTTCCCGGGGAAAAGGTAAAGGGCACGTTTTTAAAGGACACATATTGCAAATGACTTTTTTTTTGCAAGAAACTTTAAAAATAAAAAGCAAACCTTGTATGAGGGAAAAACCCCTTTAATACAGCAATCGTATTAAAAGTTTTTATGATTTTACATTTTCCCCCCCCAAAATTGTGACCTTTTAATTTAACCCTAAACTATGGCGCCTGGAGTTTATAAACCCCTTTTGGGAGTGGCCCCCCATTGGGGGAACTGGGTTTTGAAAGAGGGCCAAGTAACAGCAATCTAAAACCTCCAAGTCCTCAAAAGGGAGAACAAAATGGAAGGGAAAACCTGCCTGCCAACAGCAGTTGTGGTGGAGAAGAAGACTGCAGTGGGGGCAGTGCTCTCAGATCGCAGGGGTCTCCCCAATTCCACTGTATCCAGGTCTATGACCATCAAATTTTGGGGATCCCTCCCGGGGTCCCACTGCCCCACGCTAATAGTTTTCGCAAGACGGCTCCCGTCAAGGGTTCCCCCCCCGCATTTTTTTCCCAAAAGAACCTCTTGCCCCCCACCTCCAAAGAACTGTGGGTAAGCTTTTGGGCCCTTTTTTAAAATAATGAAGTAATCTCAATGGGAATCATTCTCGTTTTGAGAAACCACCCGATGATATTTATGATTAAAATTTTGTGGGTCGTCAATTTTTAAATTAAAGGTTTTTCTATGGAGGATCCCCATCAGTTTTTTTTTCGGCTTTTCATTTTTCCCTATTTTTTAACACTGAAAAAAACTATACAATCCCTATTGCTGGAGACCGGCAGAGGAGTATTCTCTGACTTCTGGTTTTAACAGCAATGTTGTCTATCTAGCAAGAACACAACATAGGTTTCAGACTTGACCGGGTAAATGGGTCGCAGGTGGAAAAAAATTGAAGCCAATGGGACGCATTTCTTCCAAATTCAATAGAGGACAAAATTATTGTCCAGGTCCTTACGTATGAAGCGGCATCACAGATGTGTGTATGTGTGTTTTTGATTTTGTTTGCATGATGAGCATTTATGGAGGGGAAAGGTGTTTTTTTTTTTCGCTGTTATAATGTATTGCAGGAAATGACTGTATTGCAATGCATTATTCCAACCTTCAGTAAGCCTGGCAAGCCTACATCTCAGACAGACCGAAGGCCGTTGTTAGGCCTCCATCTGTCATGGCAACCATAGGCACGCCATGATCACACAGTGGGGTGTTGGTGGAGATCAGAGGGGATCACCTCTCTCTGTAAGCCCATTGACTGCAGTATCCGTCCCGAGGATGTTTTGGGAACTCCGGGACCCACAGCCACAAATGGCATTTTCAGGGGCCGTGTATGGGCCACGTGTTTGAGACCCTTGGATTAAGTAAATGTGAACTCAGAAAAGAGTAAATGACACAGGGGTCTCATGTAGACAACCCCTTCTGTAAAAGAACTCCCTTGGTGGGTCTGACTCCAGGAACCCCCCGGTGATAACCTGTGATAGTCTAGATTTGTTGCCATTGACCATACAAGTCCTATGTGGTGACTGTGCCACCAGAGACAGAGACACTCTTGTCTAGCAGTTCTCCACTAGGGTACGTAGTACAGAGAGGAAGAAACTCATAAAGAATAGATGAAGGGTTAATCCACTTTGCATGTAAATTTTAACAGATGACTAATTACAGATTACATAAGCAGTGAGCATATACATAGCAGCATGTTATAGAGTAAGCCCATGGTGCCACTGTGGTGGAGAGAGGTGGACTCAGCTGAAGGTGACACTGCCACATATCTAGTATTGAACTAGGTTCACCCTCCATCATATTCCATTCATATCATATTATTTGATTGCACAGTTGGGTTTAATAAGTTGTTTGTGAATCATCCCGTAGAACAATACACACAGTAGCAGGTGATAAAGTACAAGTGTCAACCTCAAGGCCCACAGGCCACATCCAGCCCACCCAGTCATTTTATGTGGTCCACGAAAGATAAGACACAGCTCGCAGCGATGGACAATGGCCAATAATATACTGGAAAGATGCTAATAAAACCTAACTTTAATTGCAAAAATATTATAATGGTAAACATGTGGTCAAGTGCCAAGAACAATGGTGCAAAAAAGTATAGGAAAAAATAGGCTCCTAACCCAAGATAGTTAAACCTGTTGAGAGGTCCAGGACGTATCTCGTTCTTGAGCATACAATACGGTTAGAGGTCTATATAGAGAGGAGGGAATAGTCTGACCCTTAAAGGGGTTTTGCCACGATCTCATTTCATACCTCCTGTATCCAGCTCTTCAGCTCTGTGTGCTCAGAAGGGGGCGTGTGTGATTTGTTTGAATTGCATATCATGTGATCCAGCAGGATGACATCACCAGGCCTTTCCTCTCTTTAGTCAAAGAAAGGTCTATTTATGTAAAAAGCTGTGAGCAGCAACAGTGTGGCTCAGAGGTAAAACTTTTGCCTCCAGGCGCAAGGGTCCTCAGTTCAAATCCCTGCAGGAATTAAACCTGTGGATTTTTTTTCTCTTTATCAATGCACAAACCTGATTAAGGTTTCTTTTTTAATTTATTTGCACTGTTTGACAAATTACTAAGGAGAACAGAGGACGGGAGTTTGAACACTCAGTAGCTGCCTGAGAAGAGAGATGATGTCTGAGCATGTGCAACCAGGACTGAGGAACTCAGTCCTGGTCATATCCCCTGGAGACGAGTTGTAAACAATGGATCACTAAAGGAGCAGCTAAGACAAAAATGGTGCAGAATTTTTAATAATGATGAATGGTGAAAATGTTTATTATTTAATTTACAAACTTCCCCCCTCAATTTTACTTCATGGCAAAACCCCTTTAAAGAGCCTTATTAAAAAAATTGGCCCTGCCTACCAAAAGCAGAGCAACCGCCTTGATAAGGGCCGCCCCACACAGGAACCTAAATCTAGACTATATCCCAATAATGATTCCGTCCAGGGTGTAATTGGAATTTATCAGGGCAGCTTACAAAGATTTCAATATTGTAAATATTCCCGACACTTTAATGTCAGAGGCTGCATTAATTATTGTGTAAATGAAACAGTCTACAATATAAAACCAGTGACTAGATGGACAAGATCCAGATGCAGAACAGCCATCTCCACTCTCCCAGAGGATGCAGACACCTTTTGGCAGAGACGGCAGCACCAGCACAGGGAGCAGGCACAACCTTGAAGTTGGAGCCCTGGTACTTATCTATACACTGCTCTGTTCTGCAACACAAAGATGTTCTGCTGCTGCGCTACTCTGGCGCCGCCGGGCCGCTGCTACAGGGGGGTGCAGCGGCCGCAGCGGCCGCTCACCCGCCCGGTGCGTGTCACTGTGCAGGGAGGAGGCAGGAGGGATCGTTCCCTCCTCCCTCCTCCCCCTGTATGTACAGCGCCGGCCGGTGTGCGGGGAGGAGGGATCGTTCCCTCCTCCCTTCTCCCCCTGTATGTACAGCGCCGATGTGCGCTGTACATACAGATCAGTGTCGCAGGGGGTGTAACGCGTGGCTGCTCTCACTCCCCCTGCGACGCTGAGGAGATCAGGCAGGAGATGTTCGGAGCTGCAGGAGCCTGGTGAGGTAAGTGACTTTTATTATTTTATTTGTATTAGCTATAGGGGGGCAAATACCTGGCTACAAAGGGGGCAACTACCTGGCTAATGAAAGGGGCAACTACCTGGCTAATGAAGGGGGCAACTACCTGGCTAATGAAGGGGGCAACTACCTGGCTAATGAAGGGGGCAACTACCTGGCTAATGAAGGGGGCTACCTGGCTAACAAGGGGTCAACTACCTGGCTAATGAAGGGGGCAACTACATGGCTAATGAAGGGGGCACTACCTGGCTAACGAAGGGGGCATCTACCTGGCTAACAAGGGGCAAACTACCTGCTTGAAGGGGCAACTACCTGGCTAATGGAAGGGGGACTACCTGGCTATAAAAGGGCATCTACCTGGCTTTCTCAAAGCCACTATGCCTGTAGACGGATATGGTTATGAAGGGGGGGCTACTACAAAAAAAGGGCGTAGCTACCCCGGCCCTTTCATTCCGCCATTATCATTAAAAGTTGGGTGTGGCCTTATTCAAGGGGGTGTCATTGCAAAAATGGGGGAAGGGGATGGATACTTCCCTCCTCCCTCCTCCCCCTGTATGTAAAAGCGCCGGCCGGTTGCGGGGAGGAGGGGATCTTCCCCTCCTTCCTTCTCCCCCTGTATGTACAGCGCCGATGTCCCTGTAACATACAGATCAGTGTCGCGGGGGGTGAAACGCGGGGCTGCTCTCACTCCCCCTGCGACGCTGAGGAGATCAGGCAGGAGATGTTCGGAGCTGCAGGACCTGTGAGGTAAGTGACTTTTATTATTTTTTTTTATATTAGCTATAGGGGCAACTACCTTGCTACAAAGGGGGCAACTACCTGGCTAATGAAGGGGGCAACTACCTGGCTAATAAAGGGGGGCAACTACCTGCTAATGAAGGGGCAACTACCTGGCTAATGAAGGGGGCTACCTGGCTACATAGAAGGCAACTACCTGGCTAATGAAGGGACAACTACCTGGCTAATGAAGGGGGCAACTACCTGGCTACAAAGGGGCAACTACCCGGCTAATGAAGGGGGCAACTACCTGGCTAATGAAGGGAAAACTACCTGGCTAATGAAGGGGCAACTACCTGGCTAATGAAGGGGGAAACTACCTGGCTACAACAAAGGGGGGCATCTACCTGGCTAACAAAGGGGGCAACTACCTGCCTGTAAGGGGCACTACCTGGTTATGGGGGGCTACTACCTGGCTATAAGGGCATCTACCCGGGCTTTTCTTCCAAAGCCTTTAAATGCAGTTAGACGAGTGGTGGGGCTTATTGAAGGGGCGTGGCACACAAAAAAGATGGGCGTGCTATGCGCGCCGCCCTCTTCAATCTCCTGCTTTTTCATTTTCAAAAGTTGGCAACTATGCCCTACCCTAGTCATCCTCCAAGGTAGGAAGCTCATTGCTAAAAATGGGTGAAGGGGATGGATACTATACACCTTGAAGGGCATCTTATCCTTTTACTGACCACATGGCGCACAGTGGCCCTTTGAGGGCAAGCATAATGCTGATGTGGCCCTTGGTGAAAATGAATTGGCTCTAAAGTCGCCTCCAAATTGCGTTGTTCTCTGCTGAACTTTTGGGGCTCTATTGTTTTTGAACCTGTTCAACCCTGGGTGTACTGACAATTGGTTGAACCAGCACCAAAAGGGCCCCATTTTAAGGCGTTAGCTCAATTATAAAAAACCCTTAGCTGTGTGTCCATTACGAGCCGGATGTTTAGGGGAAACATTGCATAAGACAGAGGACAATAGGCTTGTACGCTGTGATGATATGCATGTAATTACTGTAGGTTTCTTCTATTACTGGAGACAACATGGTATCCTGATCACTCCCTGGTGCCATGCTGTTTTCTTGATAGCCAGTCTATGCCCCCTTGGCATGGATTAGGTTCTTGGTATGGGGTTGAGGTTAGATATCATTCTAATGGCAGGACGCAGCTGATGAGATGTAATAATTCCAGACTGCAGCCGTGGGGCGTGGGCACTAGGGCAGATTGGCACAAACCCTCTCTGGCACACACATTTCTGCCTTCGTCTCGGTTTTTTTTTTTTTTTTTTTTTTAATCACACCTGAGCCAGGAAAAGGGAGGGGGTGGCACGTTTTCACCTGCCTTTTAATTGGATGTATTTTTAATTAATAGGGCTCTAGAGACCAACATGAGACCAATTTTATCCCTGAATAGGGGCTGGGGAGGAATTGGGAGAGGTACGAGGATTGGACCACTGGGTGCGCTTAAACACAAGCTCTGTCATCAATCACATGGCACTTTCACTGTTTGCCAGTGTGAGGGGGACATGCAGCAGATAGTTGATGTCCTGGAAGGGCACAGCATCCCGCAGCTCTGTGTGCCAACCTCCACACGCTGCTGCCTTGAGACCCCCCAGATATCTTCATTAGCTTGCCAGTGCACCATTCAGTGCTGAGCTAGAAAAGTTCTAACTTTACAACAGAAGACCCAACTAAGGCCCATGTAATGTCCAAAGCTGGAGAACCAACCTATGTGCTCTGCAACTCTTTGGGAATAAAACATCTTGTTCATAGCAGGTTCCCCTCAGTAAGGCAGACAAAGACCTTCCCATTATATATTGCACCAAGTGCAGACAGATCTGATGCATATTGTGCTGAATCTTCTCTAGGATCGATATATACATTAAGATGCTGCAAATAGAAGTGGGAAGTGAGTGCTGACATCTACATACAGTAGCACAGCTGGTCTGGTGCCCTCTCCTTTTGCATCATTGCCTCTCTCTGCCGTCTGGTGGCAGAAGCTGCAGGGCCCGCTGGGGGTAGATTGCAGGCAGAAGATCCCACTGGCACCATAAGCTGGCAGAAGGGCAGCTGCCTGTGAAGGGAAGGGGGGGGGGGATTGAGCAGAAGGAACCCTCCTCTCTTCCTGGGGTCAGGTGTGAGTTGGTGTATGTAGGGCAGTCATGAATATTTAGCGTTTAACTCCTCCTTGGCAGTGGAGGCACTGTTTGGGCAGGGTGACGGATTGAGGTATGCAGGTGACCTGTAGGTTGGGACGTGATAGACAGTGAGGATTTAGGAAGCTGTAGTAGATGGGCAGCGCCAGGACAACAGCTGGTTCAGATGTATTAAAGACAAAGGTATCTAGCTTGATGCTGCCAGATAACTCAGACGCCGGTGCCAATCCTGGTTATAATTTCAGCTACTACTCTCTTTCTATTTCATTCCTTCCTTGCAAAATGCACTCCACTTTGCCCGTCTGAGAGGCATCACCTAGTGCAAAACTGAGCACAAATAAGATGTAGAGCTGAGGTTGTCACTTGGCACAACTTGTAATATTGGGGTATTTTCACACGTCAAGTTTTTTTCTATTGGAAAAATCTGAGGTGTAATCCTTGCAGATATCCAAGGTGAAATCTCTGGTTTGTATTGAGGATTGTATCTTTGCAGACGCAGTTTTTACCTGTGATTTGGACACGGTCTCGTATCAATGGGGCTTACTTGCACAGAGTCTACCTAAGCAGAGGAGGATCCACTTGAAGGAAAGCTCATGTCTATTCTCTTTTTTCCCACATCACGGATTTAAAATACTCGGTGTGAAAAATCCTCGCTGTAGCCCACAGTGTGAACTACTGGGCAGACTGGCCATTCAAATGTATGGGAGACGGTCTGCATGAGGAGTTAAATGTGAAACTCAGTGTGAATGGGGCCCAACCCTGAATTATGGCGGCTTTGCCCCACACAGAGGTATTAGAGTTAGGGACCCAGCTGATAAGATTACCTTGACGCAGTAGGTGGGCATACGCAACTTGATTAAACTGTGCGCTAAAAGGCTTTTTTTTTTTTTTCCATGTATAAGCATAGCAGTCATGCATTTTAAATATTCCACTAGTTTGATGTTTATATGGGTTTAAGTGCCAGCTATGGGCTTCCGTATTTGCCGTTTTAAATTTAGCGTAGGTTCCCACCTGAGTTGGAGTTATCTTGCCGTGGTAGGTGGGCATTTACAGTTTTGATCAAAAATGTACACTAAGAACCTTAAAATGTTTTCATATATTTTCATATATTCCGTAGCAGCAGAAATGCTGTTCCAAAAAAATTCTTATGTCCTCTTTGACCGTTTCTAGTGTCTATAGAGTGCTGCTGATATTGTAATGTGTTTGCATAGCTTTTGACTGCCACAACAGTGTGCATCTATACATTTATTCTTCAAAATGGATGTGCAAACCAGATTTTGTTTTTTGATTGTTTGTATGGGGAAGTGGCAGATTCCCATCTGGGTTTATGCACTCCACCCACCTGCACAGGCTTATCAGGTTTATAGCTGGAACCTTCTAACCCTGAAATGTGGAGGTCTGAACAGACACCAAGAGAGGCAGCATGTAGCGTAGGTTCCCACCTGAATTGGGGTCACCTTGCCGTGGTAGGTGGGCATTTACAGTTTTGATAAAAAATGTACACTAAGAACCTCAATTTGTTTCATATATTTCATAGTAGCAGAAATGCTGTTCCAAAAAATTTCTTATGCCCTTTTTGACCGTTTTTAGCGATTCTAGAGTACTACTGATATTGTATTGTGTTTGAAATTTACTTTCTGCAGTCACATCAGCACGCATCGGCGTCTATACAAATTGCAAATAGACTTGTTTTTTTTCTTGCATGAACACTAAATTCAATGCAGAATCCGCTTCCCATCATGTGGACATGCCTCTAGTGTCGTAAATAAGCTGCGTCCTGAAGCCCTTTTATGTATGGGCGTTAGGGTCTATTCACACGGCTTAATTACGCCGGGTCTTGGGGAGTCGCGCTAATCGGCGCGTACTCTCACGACATGGGAGGGGGCCAGCAGCCCGCCAGCCCTAAAGACAAGCATTACTTACATGTCATTTACCTCCCGGGCGTACAATACGATCGTATTATACGCCCAGGGAGAGGAGGCGTAATCCATAGTTCTCTATGAGAACTGTGGATTACCATAATGATTGGGGCGCATTTCGCTCGTATTAGAGCACAGTACACTCTCAATACGTGGCGAAATGCGTCCCAAAATAAGCCGTGTGAACATAGCCTTAGCGTCATGGGAGTGTGACTGCTTCCAAAGACACCGTTTTCATGCAGAACCAAATGACCATGTGAATACTTTCCTAAAACACTTCACATAATAAATAGGTCAATGTCAAATTCGGCTCTGGTGCATCTGTATCAGTCTTCTCTTTGTCTACCATATGTGAAGAAACCCTTTGTTATGTCTGAGACGGTTTATGTTGCTTAGCATTGCTCCGCACGGTATACGGTAACACTCGGTGCTCTGCAGCACTGGACACCACATGACGTGTAGGTTTCTAGACATTCAGCGCTAGGGATGGGAGTGCTAACACTTCCGGGCTCTTCTTTCCCACAATGTAGTGCGGCCTGCACTTGCTGTGCGCAATTAGTATTTTTCTGGCATTGTGATGCAGACAGAGTGAGAGGAACAGATGCTGAATCCTCATTGCGTTCCGTGTAACCTAGAGACAGCCTGCTGGCCCTGCCTCCCTCCCTACAATCTCCCCCAAGCCTGACACCTTGAAGGAAGACCCCCCCCCCACACACTAACACCACACACTTTCTCAACAAAATATGTTCCCCAGACGTCTTTTTGAAGTCAGTGAAAACTGAACAAAATATCATGCAGACAATATCGACAATGTATATGTAATCCAAATCACACCCCTGAGAGCAGCGGCAGTGAAGATTGAAGTATGAACGTCTACGTCCCTCCTTCTCTGCCTCCATAGGTATAGATGAAGGTGCGTTGACGCAGTGGAAGATATCCCGAAATATGGAACCTTATGTTTGATGAGTTGTGATCCAATAACGTCTTGGACACGTTCACCAATCTATAAAACGAGATGGAATAAAAGGAGTCAACATCTGACAAATCCTTAGTAGATGCATCTGTTTTCTTCTCCCCCCACCCTCCTTCCCCAATTTTTTGGTTTTTGCTTTAGTTAGTTTTGTCTTCTGTGCCAAACTCATAGAACTTCTCTTTTATCTATTGGTCAAGTACGTTATGTCTACCAAACGGCAATGGACCTATTGATTCCATATTTGTGATAGATTTGAGAATGATACCCTGTTTCCACGAAAATAAGACCTAGTGCATTTTTTTATGCAATTCAGAGTGTGGCTGCTTCTGCTGATGTTTGTGATGAAATCACTACAGGATATTAATACATGTGAATTATTGTTCAACAATAAATGTGAATTATTTTTCATAGAAAAAAAAAACATCCCCTAAAAAGAAGTCTTAGCTCGTCTTTAGGAGCAAAAATTAATATAAGACACTGTCTTATTTTCGGGGAAACATGGTAGATATGAGATTGTCCTTTCCATCTAAGGAACCTAATACCATGTGAGGGAGATCGATATCAAATCAGCCCTCATTCTTGGAGACTAACAGTATCGTCTGTGTGGTAATGTATGGATGTAATTCATTGGTGATAATACATACTTGGTCTTGGTATATCTTTTCTTGACTGTGATATCCTTTTTGCTTTGATAAAACTATCTGTGTATGGAGTTTGGTGTCACTTTGTGCCCCATAGCTTTGGAATCCTGATGATTCCCAGTATCTGGGGAAGAAACACGTTGGTTTTGGCGTATTTGTTGGGGATGTAATAACTAATAGTGTTACCTATACTAAAGGATCTCTGTATAGGCTTTGGATGTAATAAGAACTAGTATCATGTATATGTGATATTTTGTTAAGGTCAGTATAGATTTATTTGGTGGTAGTTGTAGTCTAGGATAGGATATACTAGGTTTTTTTGATATTTAGGTTAGGTTCCTGTTGGGGCATCCTTATTGGGACGGTTTCCCCTTTTCTTTGGATAGGTAGGGTTTAGTATAGGTTTATAGGGATAAGTATAGGGTTTTTATAGGCTATTTTAAGTGATATATTAAAAGTTATATTTTAGGTCAAGTATTTTCTACACGTTGTTTTTTGCTTAGATATGAGATTTCCAAGGATTTTCTAGCTGTGGAGTAAATAGATAGAAGGTAGATGTATAATCCATAAATCAATAGATTTTAGAGGACAAAATAGGTGGATACGAGATAGATATACAATCCATAAATCAATAGATTTTAGATGTAAATTAGGTAGATAAGGAATTGGTGGATCCAAGTTAGATATAAGATACAAATGAAACAGATAGTGAATCAATGGATTTTAGGTATGCAATACATAGATAATGAACACATGGATATGAAATAGATATATGATAGAAACAGTGGGGGAAATAAGTATTTGATACACGGGTGATTTTGCAAGTTTTCCCACCTACAAAGAATGGAGAGGTCTATAATTTTTATTGTAGGTACAATTCAACAGTGAGACACAGAATCCAAAAAACTAAATCTAGAAAACCACATTGTAGGATTTTTAAATAATTAATTTTCATTTTATTGCATGAGATAAGTATTTGAATAAATAGAAAAACAGTAGTATTTGGTACAGAAACTTTTGCTTTCAATTACAGAGGTCGGGTATTTCCTGTAGTTCTTGACCAGGTTTGCACACACTACAGCAGGGAGTTTGGCCCACTTCTCCGTGGAAATCTTCTTCAGCTCTTTCAGGTTTTGGAGTGGTCGCTGGGCTACATTAACTTACAGCTCCCTCCAAAGATTTTCAGTTGGATTGAGGTCTGTAGACCAGGACCTTGAAATGCTTCTTACGGGGCCACTCCTTAGTTGTCCTGGCTGTGTGTTTTGGATCATTGTCCTGCTGGAAGACCCAGACATGACCCATTTTGGCCAAAATCTCACCATACATGGCCCCACCCATCCTCCCTTCAAAACGGTGCAATCGTCCTGGTCTTGCATTGAGCCCCAGATCAAAGAAGATTGACAGTCATCTTGTGTTTCTTCCATTTTCTAATAATTGCACCAACAGTTGTTGCCTTCTCACAAGCTGCTGCCTATTTTCCTGTAGCCCATCCCAGCCTTGTGCAGCTCTACAATTTGGTCCCTGGTGTCTTTAGACAGCTCTTTGGTCTTGGCCATGGTGGAGAGGTTGGAGTGTGATTGATTGTGTGGACAGGTTTCTTTTATACAGGTAACAAGATCAAACAAGTGCAATTAATACAGGAGGGCTTGAAGAAAAGCTAACCGGTCTGTGAGAGCCAGAATTGTTGCTGGCTGGTAGGGGATCAAATATTTATTTAATGCAATAAAATGTAAATTATTTAAAATTCATACAATGTGATATTCTGTTTTTTTTAGATTCTGTCTCTCACCGTTGAATTGTACCTGCGATAAAAATAACAGATCTCTCCATTCTTTATAGGTAGGAAAACTAGCAAAATCGCCAGCGTATCAAATACTTATTTTCAATACTGTATACAAGAATTAGCTGTGGTGTACAAAGAAGATATATATAAAATCTGTATATATGAGATATACAATAGATAGATAAGGAACAGGTGTATATGAAATAGAGTTAAGACATACAATAGATACAAATGGAACAGATGGTGAATCGATAAATTTTAGATATACAACAAGTAGATAAGGAATAGGTGGCTATGAGATATATAATAGATACAAGAGGAACAGATAGACAGTGAATCAGTAGATTTCAGGTATGCAATAAATAGTTAAGGAATTGATGGATATGGAATAGATACTGGAACAGATAGATATGGAATTGATATGAGGTATACAGTAGATAGTTATGGAATAGATAGATATGAAAACCATAGAAATTAGACATCAAATATGCTGTAGATATGAGATAAATATGAAGTAGATAGATATTAGATATACAATTGATGTGGAAGAGACAGACATGAAATCAATAGATATTAGTTGAGTCACATTATTGTGACCACCAGCTGATATCCAGAGTAACCACCGCGTACAGCACAGACAGGTGCTTGACGGGCCTGGAGTGACACAATACAGTCCTGGTAGGCAGAGGCGTAACTTGAAGCTCCTGGGCCCTGATGCAAAAAATGAAATAGGGGCCCCCAGTTACCATGTGTCCTTACTGTTACTGGTGTCTTCCTATGTGGCAGGAGGGCTTTTGGGCCCCCTGAGACTGCTGGGCCCGGTAGCGGTTGTTACCTCTGCACCCCCTGTAGCTACGCCCCTGCTGGTAGGTTATCACAGGTATCTGGAGCCATGGTGACTGCATTTCACAGCTGCAGGAGGGTCCATCGAACCAACATCACCATCAAGTGATCCCACAGATGCTCAGTTGGGTTCTTGCTCATTCTCTTCCAACAAATGTTAGACTTTTCTAGCCATGTATCAAGTCACATCGTCTTGATGCAAGATCCTATCGACCCCAACTGAAGACAATTAGCATGTATGGATGATCTGCAAGGATGGACCGAAACTGGCTGAAAGTGTCTTCCACATGGAAGAATGGCCCAGAGAATGCCATGAAAACATTCCCAAAATGCTGCCAACAGCAGCTTGTGTTGTTCCAGCAATGGTTGCAGAGTGTTTGTTCTCTGAAATTCTAATATTTCTCACCTGGCACATCAATGTTCATTCGTTTGATAAAGCAGAAAATGTGACTTATTGGAGAAGAAAACCCTGGAAGTCCAATTGCAAAATTGAAGTCTCCTTCTGTGGATGCTTCAGAGCCTTATACGCCGTAGGGTTCTCTGAACTGTTGTTTTAGACACATGTCTGGTAGACCTTGGTCCATGTTTGTGATCTTCTCCATTCTAGTGTGTCAGTCCGCCCTCACGCACCTTCATAACCAACGTTAACCTCTTCCATCAATGGGAACAGGAAGGACTCAAAAAGTCCAGATAGCCAACACCATTTCTTAAAATTTATCAAAACTCCTTTATTATTAATACATTAAAAATGATGGTTTGTCCAAATGGTCAGAAGAGGATTGCTCACACGGAGGAAGGCTTATTGGATTTGGAAATTGAAAACGAGATCACAAAAAGGTATGAAGTTTTGGAATGATCTTCTTTATATTTATTAATATTATGTGGTTTTCATTTGTTATATATTCTTTTCAACTTCATTTATGTATTATAGTTTGTTTAATTATTCTTCATCTGATGTTAGTGACCCACCCATGTTACGATGGGTCAGTTGTTTGTTCTTATTGTGATGTGAGTTTTAGATATACATACTACGAATATATGTGTACTTACCCGAAACGCGTCAGTTTTTCTGACCATTTGAGCAACCATAATTTTTAATGCATTTTATAGGATTTTTGATAAATTTTAAGAAATGGTGCAGGCTATCTGGGCTTTTTGAGTCCTTCCTGTTCCTGTTAGTAAATCGTTGGGCTCCGGTAGTGGCCGTGCACACTCGCATCGTTCACAAGCCTGATTACAGGTGAGCTGGTTGGATCTGTTCTTGAACATTTTTCTTCCATCAATGGCACAGCGTGCTCCGCACTCTATTCACATTGGCACCATTTGACAACTCACGATACACATTCACTACAGCAGCGCATGAACAATTCACAAACTGCAGTTTCAGACATACTGCCACCCTTTGCCTGAAAGAAAATGATCAGCCCTTTCTGCAACTCTGATAAATTGCTACTTTTGCCCATGACAGAAACCTGGAATAAGTGTTCAGACAGCCTATCACACACCTTATTAACACACCAAACCAGCTCACCACACATGACTTCCTTCATGAGCTGCGAGCTGGAAATGTTATAAGTAGGAATTGGTCAGAATAATTGACTGTGAACAATAGATAGCTGTGAAATAGATTGATATAATATCGGTAGATATTAGATAAATAATAAATAGGCATGGAATAGATAGATATATGATAAACAATAGATAGACATGGAATATGTATGAGATAGATAAACAAGAGATAGACATGGAATAGGTATGAGATAGATAGATAGATAAACAAGAGATAGATATGGAATAGATATGAGATAGATAGATAGATAAACAATAGATAGACATGGAATAGGTATGAAATAGATAGATAGATAAACAATAGATAGATATGCAATAGATAAATAGATGATAGATAGATAGATAAGATATGAGATAGATAGATAGATGATAAAAATAGAGTAAATTGAATAGGTATGAGATAGATAGATAGATAGATAGATAGATATGGGATAGATAGATAGATAGATAGATAGATAAACAATAGATATACATTGGATAGATAGATAGATAGATAGATAGATACATACATAGACAGATATGGGATAAATAGATAGGAGATAGATAGATAGATACATAGATGATAAACAATAGATAGACATTGAATAGGTATGAGATAGATAAACAATAGATAGATATGGGATAAATAGATAGATAGATAGATAGATAGGAGATAGATAGATAATAGATGATAAACAGATAACATTGATAGGTATGAGATAGATAAACAATAGATAGATATGGAATGTATTAAATGTATAGAAGTAGATAGATATTAGATATGCAACAATAATATGGAATAGATAAGTTATATAATATAAATATAGATAATTAGATTTATGATATTGAGGTCTGTAATAGAAGCTATAACGTAAATATTGTTAGATATGGGATGTATTAGATAGCTTTGGTTTTCAGCATAGATAGATAGATAGATAGATAGATAGATAGATATGGGATAAATAGATAGGAGATAGATAGATAGATATGGGATAAATAGATAGGAGATAGATAGATACATAGATGATAAACAATAGATAGACATTGAATAGGTATGAGATAGATAAACAATAGATAGATATGGAATAGCTATTAAATGTATATGAAGTAGATAGATATTAGATATGCAACAATTATATATGGAATAGATAAAGTTATATTCATAATAAAATATAGATAATTAGATTTATGATATTGAGTCGGTATAGAAGCTATAGACGTCATAGATATTGTTAGGGAGATGTATTAGATAGCTTTGGGTTTTCAGCCCATTAGAGCTCTCATCATGGAAATACTTGGATACAGAGTAGAGTTAGAGCCATGTGGCCCATTAATTTTGTATTTTCATAGCCAAGTGGAACTGTTGTAATTGTGATACATTCAGTTGTCCATGATCATCTCCGTCTACAATCCAGCCCATTACAATTTGTTCTGATGTAAGACTGAGATAAAAAAATTTGTGGTAAAGGAAAAAGTAGGAAAGTCATATTGTACTATACATACAATATACGGCACAAGTGGCAGGTGCTGTATAACTGTGTATGGACATTTGTGTGATTCATCTGAGAATATAAGTGAAACATGGACGTCTCCAAGTGAATGCTCAGCAGCGCTAAAGGCATCTATTAGAAGTTGTGGTTTTAAATGAGTAATGTAAAGATGATAAATGGAGAATATAAATGTATACATCATTATGGTGACCACTTACACACAATGCAAGGAGCACGCTAGTGATCTATTTACATAGCGCATTTTAATGACTTATATGTAATACAGGGAGCATTCAAGAAACTCATATAAAATATTGTCAGCATACTAGTAATCCATATACAATTCAGGGAGCATTCTAGTGACCCGTGTGCAGTGCAGGGAGCATCCTAGTGACCCATGTTCAATGCAGGGGGCATTTTAGTGTCCCATGTACATTTCAGGGAGCATTTGAGTGACCCATGTACATTGCAGGGAGCATTCTACTGACCAATATACAATGTAGAGAGCAGTCTAGTGACGCATATACATTGCAGGGAACATTCTAGTGACCCGTGTACAATGCAAGGAGAATTCTAGTGACCCATATACATTGCAGGGGACATTCTTATGACCCATATACAATATTGTGAGTGTTCTATTGACCCAAGTATATTGCATGGAAAATTCTAGTGACCCATGTGCATTGCAGGGAACATTCTAGTGACCCGTTTACAATGCAAGGAGCATTCTAGTGACCCATATACATTGCAGGGAGCATTATAGTGACCCATATACAATGCAGGGAGCATTCTAGTGACCCATATACAATGCAGGTAGCATTCTAGTGAACCATATGCAATGCAGGTAGCATTCTAGTGACCCATATACAATGCAGGGAGCATTCTAGTGACCCATATACATTGCAGGGAACATTCTTATGACCCATATACAATATTGTGAGTGTTCTATTGACCTAAGTATATTGCATGGAAAATTCTAGTGACCCATGTGCATTGCAGGGAACATTCTAGTGACCCGTTTACAATGCAAGCAGCATTCTAGTGACCCGTATAAATTGCAGGGAGCATTCCAGTGACCCGTACACAATGCAGGGAGCATTCTAGTGACCCATATACAATGCAGGAAGCATTCTAGTGACCCATATACAATGCAAGGAGCATTCTAGTCACCCATATACAATGCAAGGAGCATTCTAGTCACCCATATACATTGCAGGGAGCATTATAGTGACCCATATACATTGCAGGGAGCATTCTAGTAAACCATGTGCAATGAAGGAGCATTCTAGTGACCCATATACAGTGCAGGGAGCATCCTAGTGACCCATGTTCAATGCAGGGGGCATTCTAATGACCCATATACAATGCCGGGAGCATTTGAATGACCCATGTACATTACAAGGAGCATTCTAGTGACCCATATACAATGCAGGCAGCATTCTACTGACCAATATACAACGCAGGGGGCATTCTAGTGACCCATATACATTGCAGGGAACATGCTAGTGACCCATGTACAATGCAAGGAGCATTCTAGTGACCCGTACACAATGCAGGGAGCATTCTAGTGACCCATCTACAATGCAGGTAGCATTCTAGTGACCCATATACATTGCAGGGAACATTCTAGTGACCCATATAAAATGCAGGGTTCATTATAGTGACACATATACAGTGCAGGGAGCATTCTAGTGACCCATATACATTGCAGGGATCATTCTAGTGACCCATATACAATGCAGTGAGCATTCTAGTGACCAATATATAATGCAGGGGGCATTCTAGTGACCAATACACAATGCAGGAGGCATTCTAGTGACCCAAGTGTATTGCAAGGAACATTCTGGTGAATGATATACAATATTGTGAGCATTCTAGTGACCCAAGTATATTGCAGGCATAATTCTAGTGATCTCTGTGCATTGCAGGGAGCATTCTAGTGACACATATAAAGTGCAGGGAGAATTCTAGTGACCCATGTGCAATGCAGGGAGCATAGCATTCTAGTGACCCATATACATTGCAGGGATCAGTCTAGTGACCCATATACAATGCAAGGAGCATTCTAGTGACCCATATATAATGCAGGGGGCATTCTAGTGACCAATATACAATGCAGGGAGCATTCTAGTGACCCAAGTATATTGCAAGGAACATTCTGATGAACGATATACAATATTGTGAGCATTCTAGTGACCCACGTATATTGCAGGGATAATTCTAGTGATCACTGTGCAATGCAGGGAGCATTCTAGTGACCCATATACAATGCAGGAAGCATTCTAGTGACCCATATACAATGCAAGGAGCATTCTAGGTACCCATATACATTGCAGGGAGCATTATAGTGACCCATATACATTGCAGGGAGCATTCTAGTAAACCATGTGCAATGAAGGAGCATTCTAGTGACCCATATACAGTGACCCATGTTCAATGCAGGGGGGCATTCTAATGACCCATATACAATGCAGGGAGCATTTGAGTTACCCATGTACATTACAAGGAGCATTCTAGTGACCCATATACAATGCAGGCAGCATTCTACTGACCAATATCCAACGCAGGGGGCATTCTAGTGACCCATATACATTGCAGGGAACATGCTAGTGACCCATGTACAATGCAAGGAGCATTCTAGTGACCCGTACACAATGCAGGGAGCATTCTAGTGACCCATCTACAATGCAGGTAGCATTCTAGTGACCCATATACATTGCAGGGAACATTCTAGTGACCCATATATAATGCAGGGGACATTCTAGGGACACATATACCGTGCAGGGATCATTCTAGTGACCCATATACAATGCAGGGAGCATTCTAGTGACCAATATATAATGCAGGGGGCATTCTAGTGACCAATACACAAAGCAGGAGGCATTCTAGTGACCCAAGTGTATTGCAAGGAACATTCAGGTGAATGATATACAATATTGTGAGCATTCTAGTGACCCAAGTATATTGCAGGGATAATTCTAGTGATCTCTGTGCATTGCAGGGAGCATTCTAGTGACCCATATACATTGCAGGGATCATTCTTGGGACCCATATACAATGCAAGGAACATTCTAGTGACCCATATATAATGCAGGGGGCATTCTAGTGACCAATATACAATGTAGGGAGCATTCTAGTGACCCAAGTATATTGCAAGGAACATTCTGGTGAACGATATACAATATTGTGAGCATTCTAGTGACCCACGTATATTGCAGGGATAATTCTAGTGATCACTGTGCAATGCAGTGAGCAGTCTAGTGGCCCACATACATTGCAGGGAGAATTCTAGTGACCCCCTTTCCATCCAGGGGACATTCTAGGGACACATATACAGTTCAGGTATCATTCTAGTTACGCATATACAATGCTGGGTTCATTCTAGTAACCCATCTACAATGCAGGGATCATTATCGTAACCCATATACAATGCAAGGAGCATTATAGTTGCCCATATACAGTGCAGGGAGCATCCTAGTGACCTATGTGCAATGCAGGGGGGCATTCTAATGATACATATACAATGCATGGAGCATTTGAGTGACCCATATACAATGCAAGGAGCATTCTATTGACCAATATACAATGTATGGAGCATTCTAGTGTCCCATATACATTGCAAGGAACTTTCTAGTGACCGTTATACATTGCAGGGAGCATTCTAGTGATCCATGTGCATTGCAGGGAGCATTCTAGTGATCCATACACAATGCATGGAGCATTCAAGCGACCCATATATAATGCAGGGAGCATTCTCTAGTGACCCATATACATTGCAAGGAACATTCTAGTGACCCATATACAATATTGTGAGTGTTCTATTGACCCAAGTATATTGCATGAAGAATTCTAGTGGCCCATCTGCATTGCAGGGAATATTCTAGTGACCCGTGTACGATGCAATGAGCATTCTAGTGACCCTTATACATTGCAGGGAGAATTCTAGTGACCCTTATACATTGCAGGGAGCATTCTAGTGACCCATAAACAATGCAGGGAGCATTCTAGTGACCCGTATACATTGCAGGGAACATTCTTCTGACCCATATACCATATTGTGAGTGTTTTATTGACCCATTCTAGTAACCCATGTGTAATGCAAGGAGCATTCTAGTGACCCATCTACATGGCAAGGAGCATTCTAGTGACCCATGTACATGGCAGGGAGCATTCTAGTGACTTATGTACAATGCAGGGTGCATTCTAATGACCCATACACAATGCAGGGAGCATTTTAGTGACCCAAATACAATACAGGGGGCATCTTGTAAGATCGAAGCGAGGAATATTCTAGTGGCCTACAAATAATGCAAGGCGCATTGTTATCACACTTCTACCATAGGGAGGATTATATTATCCCATGTAACATGCAGTGAGCATTCTAGAGGTCCATTTACAATACAGCACATGTTCTTGTGGCTTATATATAATGCAAGGAGCATCCTAATGACTTATATGACATAGGAGGATTCTAGTGACTAGTATAAAACACAGACAGCATTCTAGTAATCCATACAATGCACAGTACTGTGATAACTGATATACATTTTATATACATGAACATACTTCAAATTACTGATCATGTGGTTATATCTGTACTGGCCATGCAGAACTATAATTAATTAGTGGAAAAATACATTTGACTTCTGGGTTGCTTATGCAACCATTCTGCAGCTTTTTTTTGCTGTTGAGAGGAACAATCACCAACCATAGTAGTAATGCCAAGTGTTGGTTCTAATATCGACTCAGTGAACCACAGTAAAAAGTAGGATGCTCTCCACACATCTCAGGTGGCGGCCACAAAACATCTTTTGAATACTTTCAGCTGTGGCTGCGGTCACATTAGAAGTGAGCCTTGGCCGCATATGCAAGGGCAGTGATGGCAGTACTGTCAGGGGCCATGATTGTTTTTTTTTTTTTTTTTTTTAAAAAAAGGGGCCCGCTGATATGGTGCAAGATAGAAGTGGGCAATGGGCCCAGCTGAGTAGTATGTATGGGGCCCTGAAATTACGGCAGACCTGCATTTATGTATGAATAACTAGAAGGTGGTCAGACAGATACCGCTGTGTACCACAGACCAAATGTAGTTGACTTGTAAAGGAGTAAAAAGTCTCTCTATATCTGTCTCACTCTGTTTCTAATGCTATCTCTCTATCAATATCTCTCCTTGTGTGTGTCTCTCTCTAATGCTATCTCTTTAGATCTGTTTCTCTAATGCTATCTCACTATATCTGTCTTTCTAATGCTATCTCTCTTTATGTCTCTGTAATACTGTCTCTCTATATCTATCTCTCCCTAATGCTATCTCTCTAATGCTATCTCTCTATATATCTCTATTGCTGTCTATCTACTTCTGTCTCTAATGCAACCTCTCTATATCTATCTCTCCTATTGCTATCTCTCTGTCTCTCTAATGCTTTCTCACTACATCTGTCTCTCTCTAATGCTATCTCTCTATATCTGTATCTCTAATGTTATCTCTCTTTATCTGTCTCTCTCTTATACTGTCTGTCTGTATCTATCTCTCCCTAGTGCTCTCTCTCTATAACTATCTCTTCCTAATGCTGTCTCGCTATATCTGTCTCTCTAAAACTATTTTACTATATCTGTTTCTGTAATGTTATCTCTTTCTATATATCTCTAATGCTATCTTCCAATATCTGTCTCTCTTTAATACTATCTCTCTATATCTGTCTCTCTAATGCTCCCTCTCTATATCTGTCTCTCTAATGCTATCTCTCTATAGCTGTCTCTCTAATGCTATCTCTCTATAGCTGTCTCTCTAATGCTATCTCTCTATATCTGTCTCTCTAATGCTATCTCTCTATAGCTGTCTTTAATGCAATCTCTCTATATCTATCTCTTACTAATCCTATCTGTAACAATTTCTTCCTCTCTATGTCTTCCCTTCTATTCTGTCTTTCTCTGTGTATCTCTCTTCCTATTTTATATATGAAAATGAGATGTAGAAAATTAGCATTGTTGCTCTAAGCCCATTTGGGCCCCATTCAGGGGCGTCGCTAGGCTGTTTTATTCGGGGCTCGGGCCCTGAATAAAACCCCCTGTGCCCCGAGTCTCCCGGGCTCCAGGCCTCTGCGCTAGGCCTGGAGCACCGACTGGCTCTTCAGCTGCATGTGCGTCCGCTGGACGCACACACAGCTGAGGGCTTCTGCGGGGCAGGGGATGCGAGGTCCCTGCCCCGCAGACAGTGCGGACCGCAGGTCCTACACCGTGAGGCTCCCGGGTCCTCACAGCGCTGAGGACCCGCCGCGGCCCGGGCGCCTCAGCCGGCAGCGTCGCGATAAACATCACGTCATCGCGACGCGGGCCTGTCCATTGGCGAACAGCGCGTCATGGGCCGTGCGCCCGAGGAGCTGCCGGAGGAGCTGCGCTCGCCGGGGGAGTTAAGGTGAGTATTAATGTTGTTATTTTTAAGCGTTTACCTGCCCTCAGTGCCCCTATAACTGCCTGTGCCCCTATAATTCCTGCCTGGGGCCCCCCATATCCCTGCCTGTGCCCCTATAATGCCTTTGCCTTTGTGGCCCCCATATACCTGCCTGTGACCCCCATATGCTGCCTGTGGCCCCCATATCCCTGTCTGTGGCCCCCTATATACTGCCTGTGCCCTTATAATGCCTGCCTGTGGCCCCCCATATGCTGCCTGTGCCCTTTAAAACCTGCCTTTTGGCCCCCATATACTGCCTGTGGCCCCCATATCCCTGCCTGTGGCCCCATATGTGCCTGTCCCCCTATATACCTGCCTGTGCCCCTATATACCTGCCTGTGCCCCCCCATTTCCCGCCTGTGGCCCCTATATACTGCCTCAGTGCCCCCATATACTGCCTGTGGCCCCATATACTGCCTCAATGACCCCATATACCTGCCTGTGGCCCCAATAACTGCCTGTGGCCCCAAATACTGCCTGTGCCCCCCTATACCAGCCGGTGGCCCCTCTATACTGCCTCAGTGCCCCTATATACCTGCCTCAGTGCTCTTATATCCCTGCCTCAGTGCTCCTATATTCTGCCTCAGTGCCTCTATATTCTGCCTCTGTGCCCCTATATACTGCCTGTGGCCCCCATTTACCTGCCTGTGGCCCCATATACCTGCCTGTGGCCCCATATACTGTTTCAGTGCCCCTATATACCTAACTGAGGGGACTGCTATACCTAGAATTAAGGAGTTGCTGGAAATGTGGGGAATTCTAAGATATTTGTGTCCAAATCCTCAGGGACGAGTATTGGCCGGGAGCAATCAGCATGAAGTGTGAAACCGGGAAGGAGAAGAATAGGGAAAGTGAACGACGCTGATCAGAAATGAGTCTCCGGTGAGTTACTAAATGTAACAGCAGGGTAATCACTTTATGTCTGCAGAGTCACATACAACAAATATCTACCACTATATGGCCCCTGTATTGGCGGGGGTTATGAATCAGGGGCCTGTGTACCAGTTTGGTAGTCACATGTGGGGGTCGCGTTCGGTCAGGGTTCTGGCAGGTTTTATTTGAGCCTTAATAGTAATAGTTTTGGGTCTTGGTTTTGTAGGAGTGTTTTTAGTCCCAATCACTTGTCTGGTAGATTTTCTCCATGTATCGGTGTATGTTTTGGTGACTGTTTGGGTATGTCATATGAAGGTGAGAAGTTCTGAAAAAGTAAATTTGTCTTTGGGTTTTGATTTTTACTGTACAGTGACTGCTGAGGAGATGGAGGGGGATCTGTGTGGGTTGTGCAGAAAATTAGTGACAGTAACAGAAGGTTTTCTCTGTAAAAAACATCCGCAGTTCACAATGAGGCGGGAAAAACACAAAGGGCCCGAGCCCCGGATGTTTTAGGACCTTAGCAACGCCCCTGGCCCCATTTATAAAAAGTACCCCAAAACAGTCTAAATCATACATGTGAAACTTAAGGTCCACGGACCAAATCCAGCCTGTCGCTTCATTTTATGTGGCCTGCAAAAACTTAGACACAGAGAGCAAGGACAGACCAGATCTGGATGCTGAAGGAGCAGCTCTTCACTTTCCCCAGAGTACACGGCCAGTGCTTGGTGGGGAGCGGGCGCAGTCTTGAATTCAGAGCTCTGGCGCTTACTTTCATTAACTCTGTTCAGCAACTCGATGGCGGAGGCACAGCTCTGACAGCCCTATCAAGGCCACCTATCCACGATCCAAAGCTCTCCATTGGTCCCTGGAGGGCAACCAAAGTACCAATGTGGCCTTTGGTAAAACTGAGCTCTAGAAAAACAATGTTTGGTCTGCACATCCAAAAAGATTTTTTTTTTAAAAAAAGAGCATAGGTATACACTGATGTGGCAGTGAAATACAAACAACCCAATATCAGCAGCACATTACTAGCACTAAAAAACAATCAAAAAGAACATAGGATTTTTGGAAAAGCATTTTTTTGTATTTGAAAAATGTGAGGTTCTTAATGTACATTTTTATCAAAACTGTATAAACCCACCTGCCATCGGCAAGGCGACCTCAGTACAGGTGGGAACCTACGCTATATGTTACCTCTCTTGGTGCCTGCTCAGACCTCCACATTTCAGGGAGAGTAGATTCCAGCTACAAGCTACTCTGCATTGGTTTAAAAACCTGTACAACTGAGCTCTGACTGGTTGCTATGTGTGACAAGGCCAGTTCTTTCTCAAGACGGTTTGATGATTTGGCACCATATACCATCATGGACTAGAGACTATGGATGACTGGCAACTTCTTTCCAGATAATGACCGTTTGTCATCAGTCGGCTAAAAGGTCACCCGATCTACTGTCGCTTTGGTTGAAGTTTGGCATTTTGGTCAACCTTCAACTAATGTGTATGGCCACCCATGGCCATCTTTTCCATTGGGCCCACTAGGCAGTTGCCTGGGGGCCCGACAAGTATAGGGGCCCCAAGTGGTGTATGTATGTCACAGAAATACAAGAAACATACCCTGGATCTCTTGGTTGGCTTTGCTTATTTAACTGTTTGTGTTTTTTTTAGGATAAGCAAACAGTTTAAAAACTGTGGAGAAGGAGCCCAAAAACCCCTGCCAAATAGCCTTTCGCTCATGCTGTCAAAAAAAAAAAAAAAAAAAAAAAAAAAAGGTGTCCAGACATAAGTGGTGTGATAATATGGATGTGCTTGGTGATGCCTCAAGGCAAGACTAAGTGTGATGTCTTGTATTTGGGCAGGGCCCACTGCAATGCTATGCCCGGGGCCGCCCATAATGTTGTTAAGATGGCTCTGTGGCCACCTTTGGTTCACTGACGGCACCAGGCACTGCTGGTAAATGAATACTCTGCGTTGCTGGGGGCAAGAAAATGTCCGCCACCTTTGTGCACAGATAAGGGATCACCTCGCTCTTCATCCACTTCATCGCTGTAACCCGAACCTTTCCACTTTGTGTTATAGTTGCACATGTCGCAGAATGTCTCGCCTTGGCTTCACACCTTGATATATGTCATTAGTGTCTCCCCCCCTCGTCTTCCTGCTTCTCTCTCACCCGTCTGTCACGCTCTTGGATCACACAGTCTCTCTGTATCCTTTCTATTCTCCTCCTTCTCTGCTTTCCCTTCGTTGTTCTCTCTTGCTAGTTTTCTCTGTGATTGCAGGCACTGCATGGTAATTAGTGCTAAACTCATTTGCACAAGTACAGTTAATTGGCTACAGCAATTAATTAATGTGTTGAAAATTTGGCACCAGAAGAAGAAAAAAAAAAGTTTGTCATAAAACAAAAGAAAGTGAAATGACAGTGTCCGACCTCCTTCTAGGGTGGGCCTGACACATCCCCCTAGTGCAAATCCTCACCAAGGCCTTTGTGACATTGCACGTGGGTTACATATGGATAACACTCTAAATGCTAATAGGACTAAAATGACAATATATAAATTGTAATGATATATATTGTAAATACGGAAATAATTTTTTTTGGTTTTTATATAAACACACAGTACAGTATAACAATGAGTATGATCCTACTTATTTCACTCTAATAACATATAGATAAATGGGAGAACGAAGGAGAGGCAAGTCTCCAGAGCAGAAATCCTAATGAACTAACTCCTGGTGCAGACTGATATGACCTCACCATCTCAGCAGGGCCGTCTTAATAGCACTATGGGCCCCTGGGCAGAGAGGTGCACTGGGCCTGGGCCTGGGCCTGCCCCCCCCCCCCCGGCCCCCTCCAAAAAAAAAAAAAACACTACTCAAAGAAACAAATATAAACATTACCAGCTCCGGTCACCATTACATGACAGAGACTTTAGCACTGATGGAATATAATAGCAAAATAACCCCAGACACCAGGGACTCACCGGAGACGTCCTCTCTGAGTCGTTCTCAGAATCGTTCTTTTCCCTTTTTTCCTCTCCTTCCGTCCAGACCACCATGACGACTTGTCCCGGCCACAACTCGTCCCTGCAGAATGTAACACACCAACATCTCAGAATCCTCAACTTTATTTAGCACTTCCCCTGCATGATTCCACCTTTGTTATGGGCGCCCCACATCTAGTAAGTAGGTAGTAATGCTGCCCACCATTAAGTAGTAGGTTTACATGCCCATGTAGGTAAAATATGCTTTCCCCCTGTAGGTAGGTTTATAGCCCCCCTGTAGAGTGTAGGGCAGGCAGGGCCAGTAATTATGGTAGGCAGGGCAGTGTATAGCCAGGCAGGGCAGTATATAGGTGGTAGGCAGGGCAGTATAATAGGTTGGAAAGGCAGGGCAGTATATAGCCAGGCAGGGCAGTATATAGTTGGTAGGCAGGGCAGTACATAGGTGGTAGGCAGGGCAGTATATAGCCAGGCAGGGCAGTATATAGGTGGAAAGGCAGGGCAGTACATAGGTGGCAGGGCAGTACATAGGTGGCAGGGCAGTTTTATAGGTGGCAGGGGCAGTATAGAGGTGGCAGGGCCAGTATATTGGTGGCAGGGGCAGAAAATTGGTGGCAGGGGCAGTATATTGGTGGCAGGGCAGTATATTGGTGGCAGGGGGCAGTATATAGGTGGCAGGGGCAGTATATTGGTGGCAGGGCAGTATATTGGTGGCAGGGGAGAATAATTGGTGGCAGGGCAGTATATTGGTGGCAGGGGCAGTATATTGGTGGCAGGGCAGTATATTGGTGGCAGGGGCATTATATTGTGTGTCTGGGGCAGTTTATTGGTGGCAGGGGCAGTATTTTGGTGGCAGGGCAGTATATTGGTGGCAGGGCAGTATATTGGTGGCAGGGGCAGTATTTTGGGTTTGGCAGGGGCATATATTGGTGGCAGGGCCAGTAAATTGGTGGCAGGGCAGAAATATTGGTGGCAGGGGCAGTATATTGGGGGGAGGGCAGTAAAATTGGTCCCCAGGGGCAGTATATAGGGGCAGGGGCAGTATATTGGTGGCAGGGGCGTATATTGGTGGCAGGGGCAGTTTTTGGGTGGCTGGGCAGTATTTTGGTGGCAGGGCAGTATATTGGTGGCAGGGGCAGTATATTGGTGGCAGGGCAGTAAAATGGTGGCATGGGCAGTTATTTTTGGGTTGGGCGGGGGCGTATATTGTTAGGCAGGGCCAGTAGTTTAAAAAAAAAATAAAAAAAAATGTTACTCACCTGATTCCTTCCTCTTCTCCACGTCCGTTCGGAGCCGGTGGCCGCTCACAAGCAGAGTGCAGGCCGCGGAGCTGGCACGGCGATGACGTCATCAATCGCGCGCCTGCCCCGCGGCCTCCTGGGAGCTGAACAGACGGGATCAGTAGATCCCAGTGTTCAGCCTCGGCTGCTGCCCGCACCGCGCAGAGCAGGCAGCGGCCGTGATGGCTGCATGGCTGGGTCTGTGACTCGGCCATGCAGCCGTGTGATGAGGGGGCCACAGAGCGGCGCCGGTACTCAGGGCCCGCCAGGGAGAAACCCCAGCCTCCCCCGGCGATGCTCCGAGCCGGCGCTGCGGCCCGAATCCCGGCTGCCCCCGGGCAATGCCTGGCTGTCGCTCCACTGGGCAGGGTAGGCGGCTGCCCAATGGAAGAGACGGCCCTGCATCCCGGTGCAGGAGAGCGATTGGTGCTGGATCTTCTTTTCCATCTCTTGCAGTTGATAAGGGAGACATGACCCTTGGGGGGGTTCCCCTTCCTTCATGGGGTTGTAGAAAAATCCCTTGACAGTAAGTCGATCACAAAGTGTTCCCCTACCAGAAACCTTAGCAATCAGCTAAAATTTGTGCGCATATCTGGCAGTATGTGTTCAGTTTCCCTGCAGCGCTCCTACAGGGGAAATAAAGCATTACACAGTACCCATTTATATTAATGGGCTGTCTGGGTAATGGAGGACAGGACAGGTTCTCTAGTGGAAGAGACGCTCTTTGTAGCAACTCTCCAATCTGAACAAGGATCTGGAAGAAAGGAGCGATGACTATTAAAGGGCTGTTTCCACAAAGGAGTATCCGCTTCATGGCTTGGTTCATAGCTCAATATGAGCTGACTGTGCATTAGAATGAGGAGGGAGGCACTTGCCTCATTCATTTCTATGGGAGTTCCAAATATATTACTCGCCCATATGGGAACTCCCATAGAAGTTAATGGAGAGGACGGCCGCAAGCGCCTTCCTCCTCATTCTCATGCACAGTCAGCTCATAGGGAGCTATGAGCCGACCTGTGAAGCAGATGTACCTTTGTGGGAACACCCCTTTAACTCAAAATTCCCTATAAGGATGTGCAAAAATGTTTTTCCTAAAAAGGTGTACCCCTTAAACAGCCTTTTACACAGACTGGTTATCAGTTGAATGAACATTCATAGGAACGTTAGCTCCTAAAACTTGCATTGTGGCGGAGGCCTTGTGATCAGAAGACAAAGGGGCAAACCCTAATTTATTGGCTGATCACACCCTTTATTCAGGGGTGAATATCATCATTTGTCATCGGGACATCTCGCTGTTAGAGGGAATGTTCTGCTCTCAATATTGAAAGTGAATGGTCACACGAATGATCGAAAGTCATGAAAGATTGTGGGGCCGTTTACTCCATGACAAATGGGCGATGTAGAATGATCTAGTTAAGGAACACCAATAGTCTTTCCTTAAGTTGATCAGAGCCCTAATAGGCAATTATTGGCACATGTGAAAGGACCCACAGTTGCTAATGTAGTAATACTATGGACGTAACAATACTGCTTGAAACAGCCTACTTCACCCAAAATTGTAAGGAGTGCCCTAGCCTCACCCTGGCTTGCCCTGCCTAAGCAGGGCAACTGCCCCGAAAAGGGCAACCCTGCACTCGAACCTTTTCCTGAGCTGTACCTAGAAAACGTGCCAAACAGAGAGAAGACAAAACGTACAACAAACAAGAAACACACACCACAGATAACAAATAAAGAATAGTCGTGCGGGCCAAGGTCAAATTAGGTGAATACGAGGTACCACAGCAGAGCAAGACAGCTAGGACACAAAAGCAATCATCAGCAGAGACTGGCAGACAGGAGGCGGTTTAAAACCCCCACCCCAGCCAGGGATTAGCTAAGGGGCTAAACCCAATAAACACCACTCCGCAACCTGACTGAGGCTGCAACAAAATCCTTAAAGGGGTTTTCTCACTACAATGATTAGCTTTCAACATGTAGGGAAAGGTAAATAAAGAGTCACTAAATACATTGCTCTTTTGATATTACCTTGGTCAGGAGATAAGAGATTTTATCTGCGCTGAGGGCACACAAGTGTCTCTAGGATACCGTCCATATCTCTCTTCCTGATTAGACAGGGAGCAGGGAGTAACGTCAATATGGTCAGACAGAGCAGAGTCTTTATCTCTAACAAGAATAGATTGTTTTCACTCCTTTGAGCTCTATAGCTTTGTTTACTACAGAATAAATCTCCTGCACTTATGTCTGTGTAATGGCTCAGTTAGTTATAGAGGAAATAAATATGCTAATCACTGATATATAACCACCCACAGTCTGACCAGGAAGGAGTCTGAAGCTGCCTGTGACTCTGTGAAACAGCATGGTGAACACCCCTTTAAAGGGTCAGTAGCGCAGTCCTGACAAAAATATTGCTTTTTTTACGTATATGTGGCAATTGATGCTTGACCAACTCACCTGTTTCACCTGAACATGTAGTGCTGGGAATTCTTATGGGTTTACCATGGGTTTAAGTTAATGCAAAAATTTTAAACCCTGCAGAATGGACTAAATATTCATCACCGTTTCATGGTACACTATGTGTGAACTGTGAGGCTCACAAATCACTCCCGATAGCAAAGAGATAAGGACAATAATTACTGATCCCTCCATCATGCCTCACAAGTTTCCAGATTGTTTATTTCTTGACCTGTTGTAAATAACTTCTCTACTTACTGCATTTTGTTGTTTTTAAAGATTCCAAGTTTCTTTGAAGATCCAGGTCTTTTGTGTATAAAAAGTCTGTGAATTTTCAGTTTATTGTATAACATCATGTCTGAAGAAGAGAGCTAGTACTCTCGAAAGCTTATCATCAAATACACTCAGCCTCTAAAAGGTATCGCCTGATTTCTTCACTCTTCTACTACTTTCTATGGCTAACACGGTACAACATTATACTACTAGGGTTTACCATTGGACATCTCACAACCAAGTAACCAAACAGACTCCTACAGATTTTTAAAGAGGTAAGTTTCTTGGGGCATTTGATAGAAACAGCTTCATTCCCTCCTTCCGCTTTCACCCACTTTTATACTTCTGTTCTAGGTACAACTTAGTGGTGAATATTTGGTGTTATTTTGGCTCTTCTTTTTCTTTCTTTCATATGTCATGGGCTGGCATGAGTAATTTCAGAGCCCCATACAACTCAAGCGTCTAGCTCCCCCTCCCCCCCCCCCCATTACTAGTCGCTATATTGCACCATATCAGCGCTCCCACTTTATTTAAAATTTGATCAGGAGTACGGGCAAAACTGCCCCAATGGTGCTACTGCAAATGTTAGATAACCTTTTAATATCTAATATCCCTGAGGGTCTAGGATGGGTTATTGGTTAACACTTATGAAAGGGTTCCTGGTGGTGGTCTAGGACAGCAGAGAGTCAGAACACTGATTTTATGGAACAGGACTTTGAATCATCTGCTTCCTTTTTAAACACTGCGGTAGAGTTACACGCTAAAATTCTGGCTCCCTGCACCCACCACCATAGGGAGCTTGTTGCATATGGATTTATATAGATCTCATGGAACGCAACAGTAAGCCAATATGCAGTATGCTCCTTCTAGTGACCACGGAAATTTTAGCATTTGGTTTAATGTTTTCTCCTAAATTGCTTATAGGGGGTTCCTGGGTACTAGAAATCATGCCTATGGTAGTAAGAGTAGCTCTAAAGGGTGCAGAGATAACAGACAACACCATTACAAATTGCAGACCTACCTCCCAATCATCTCAGATCCAGGCAGACCTGGTTTTCCGGTGGTGCTTGGGGTCTGTCACTAGCATTGGACTGGGGTGCCTGGGACAAGTGGAGATGATTCTTGGGATCCACCAGTGAAGTTGATTCTTGGGCCCAGCAGTGGAAATGATTCTTGGGGCCCAGCAGTGGAAATGATTCTTGGGGCCCAGCAGTGGAAATGATTCTTGGGGCCCAGCAGTGGAAGTGATTCTTGGGGCCCACCAGTGGAGCTGATTCTTGGGGCCCACAAGTGGAGTTGATTCTTGGGGTCCAGCAGTGGAAGTGATTCTTGTGGCCCGTCAGTGGAGATGATTCTTGGGGCCCATCAGTGGAGTTGATTCTTGGGGCCCACCAGTGGAGATGATTCTTGGGGCACACCAGTGGAGTTGATTCTTGGGGCCCACAAGTGGAGTTGATTCTTGGGGTCCAGCAGTGGAAGTGATTCTTGTGGCCCGTCAGTGGAGTTGATTCTTGGTGTCCACCAGTGGAGTTGATTCTTGGAGCCCACCGGTAGAGTTGATTCTTGGAGCCCACCAGTGGAGATGATTCTTGGGGCCCACCAGTGGAGATGATTCTTGGGACCCACCAGTGGAGTTGATTCTTGGGACCCACCAGTGGAGATTATTCTTGGAGCCCACCAGGGGAGATGATTCTTGGGGCCCACCAGGGGAGATGGTTCTTGGAGCCCACCAGGGGAGATGATTCTTGGGGCCCACAAGTGGAGTTGATTCTAGGATCTCACCAGTGGAGGTGATTCTTAGGGCCCATCCTACAGCTATTGTACATGACTACACATACTGTATATGACTCCTGCTTTCTGCCTCTCTTTCTTTCTGCCTTTCCCCCTGAAAAGCAGCCTCAGGCTTACTATTCTCAAGGGCCCAACATGCCTAGGGGCCCTGCAAACCAGTCCAAGCTTGTCTGTCACCAGGTTTTTCACTATGTCCCTAAAATCAGAGTCACTGTGTTATCACAGGAAGATGCGTAAGTTACATACAGCTCTTGCTATTTCTGTGCCTGGAGCTGTAGGTCGGTGGACAGGGCTATGCTCCAGATCTCCATGATACACTCCAGCACTCATTGTGATTGCTCCCTATGTATGACAGTATGCTGAGACTGGTTAATAGTGAAGGAGGAGGTACAGAGGGATAATGTCGGGGGATGCATGGATTTTGGGTTTCTGCTATTGAGTATATAACCCCAAGGAGTATTTCTCATAGGCTGAAGCCCCTGGATCCTGCAGCTCGTACTTTGCTGGGGCTTGAGGTTCTACCACAAGTTGAAGCTGACATCTGGGATATGTACTGTAATAGGTTAATGTGAGATGATGCAGATGCTGAGTGTTATAAGTGGCCTGCAGGCAAAACAAGTCCAGGGCTGGACCGGCTCTATATTCATGTTCATGTCACTAAACTATGGTGACAATGATTGTGTATGAAGGACGATGGCGCTGTATCACTGATTGTTATAAGCATAAACTGTCTAAAGATTTAATCATTATTGTTCATGATAATATACATTTTACAATCATTAACTATGATCATTACGTATGTGGTATAAAAGGGTTCATGCTGTCCCATCTGAGAGCAGGATGTGAAGATGGGCTTTGTGTTATATAGGGTTATATAATAGAGGAGAGGAGCCGAGCTCTGTGATATATAGGGTTATATGATAGAGGAGAGGAGCTGAGCTCTGTGATATATAGGGTTATATGATAGAGGAAGAGGAGCTGAGCTCTGTGATATATAGGGTTATATGATAGAGGAGAGGAGCTGAGCTCTGTGATATATAGCGTTATATGATAGAGGGAGAGAAGCTGAGCTCTGTGATATATAGGGTTATATGATAGAGGAGAGGAGCGGAGCTCTGTGATATATAGGGTTATATGATATAGTAGAGAGGCTGAACTCTGTGATATATAGGGTTATAGGATAGAGAAGAGAAGCTGAGCTCTGTGATATATAGGGTTATATGATAGAGGAGAGGAGCCGAGCTCTGTGATATATAGGGTTATATGATAGAGGGAGAGAAGCTGAGCTCTGTGATATATAGGGTTATATGATAGAGGAGAGGAGCTGAGCTCTGTGATATATAGGGTTATATGATAGAGGAGAGGAGCTGAGCTCTGTGATATATAGGGTTATATCATAGAGGAGAGGAGCCGAGCTCTGTGATATATAGGGTTATATGATAGAGGGAGAGAAGCTGAGATCTGTGATATATAGAGATATAGGATAGAGCAGAGAAGATGAGCACTGTGATATATAGGGTAATATGTTAGAGGAGAGGAGCTGAGCTCTGGGATATATAGGGTTATATGATAGAGAGGAGCCAAGCTCTGTGATATATAGGGTTATATTATAGAGGGAGAGAAGCTGAGCTATGTGATATATAGGGTTATATGATAGAGGAGAGGAGCTGAGCTCTGATATATAGGGTTATATGATAGAGGAGAGGAGCTGAGCTCTGTGATATATAGGGTTATATAATAGAGGAGAGGAGCCGAGCTCTGTGATATATAGGGTTATAGGATAGAGAAGAGAAGCTGATCTCTGTGATATATAGGGTTATATGATAGAGGAGAGAAGCTGAGCTCTGTGATATATAGGGTTATATGATATATAACAGCTCTTTGGTCTTCACCATAGGGGAGTTTGGTGTGTGACTGTTTGAGGTTGTGGACAGGTGTCTTTTATACTGACAACAAGTTCAAACAGGTTCCATTACTACAGGAAATGAGTGGAGGACAAAGGAGTCTCTTAAAGAAGAAGTTACAGGTCTGTGAGAGACAGAAATCTTACTTGTTTGTAAGTGAGCAAATACTTATTTTCCACCATAATTTGCAAATAAAAACTTTCCAAATCAGATTTGGAAATGTGATTTTCTGGATTTGTTTTCTCATTTTGTCTCTCATAGTTGAGGTCTACCTATGATGTCAATTACAGGCCTCTCTCATCTTTTTAAGTGGGAGAATTGGTGGCTGACTAATGACTTTTTTTCCTCACTGTGACATAGCCTTATATATTCCGTTCCCCTCTACCTCCTGCCTGATAACAGAGGGAGGAACAGAGTGCATTTCTCACATTTGTTTCATCATTTCAGGCTGTATATATAACTGTTTACACCATGTAGGTGTTCTGTTTACAAAGAGCTTGTAGAGGGAGCTGACAGCTCTCCAGGCATGAGAACTGACCACTGCAGGAGATCTGCAGAGCTGTAACATCCTCTCCCTTCCACTCCTCACACAGAATGATAATGTCACTAGTCTTCAGTGAGGGAAGACACTACTACTGGAAAGAGAGACCCGCCCCTGAATTTGAAGCTGGTAGAGACAGAAACAGCTCAAGTCTGCGAAAGCTTTTGATGAGAAAGAAAATTTAATAATACTAAGATCCAGATACAAGTTAAAAAAGCTGTTGGTAAGGACATCATACAGATTTAAAGCTTTAATATCTGTGTTGCAGGGATCACAGTTACTTGTGTGGCAGTATATGTGTCCAGTTGACTCTTAAAGTAGTTTTCTCACTACAATGATTAACTTTAAACATGTAGGCAAATGTAAATAAAAGCAAAAGAAGGGTAAAGGGGTTGTCTCACTGCATCGATTCATCTTACCTCAGTCTTGTTTTCTCACTTTCAGGAAACGGTTAATGGACACATATTGCAAAGTGACTTCTTTTTGTAGTGAGACAACCCGTTTAAATGTTTAGTGCTCACCAGGATATGTTTTAACTTCTTTTTCTCTTTGTTGCTGGAGGACAAAAACTTTTGTTTATTCAACAAAAGGTAAATAAAAACTATTGCCTAATACATTGCTGTTCTGATTTTGCTTTGTTTAGGAGATACAGGAGATTTTATCTACTGCTACACAAGTTTCTTTAGGTTACCAACCACCTGTCTCTGCTCTCTCTGCTCTTATTGCTCAAGCTGCCCTCTCCAACCATGATGAAGTCACTCTCTCCTGTGTCTCATCAGCTTGTTTATCTATGTTACTGACAAGCTTCAATATTTTAGAGCTCTGTAGCCTTGTGCCCTGCTGTTAACAAACCTCCTGCACTCATGTCCCTCTAACAGGCTTAGCTAGGAATAACAGGGCTGATATGACAGTCACTACTGTAGAACCACTCACAATCAAATCAAGAAGTGGGAGCTTGAAGATGACTGTGAAGTGCTCTGTGAAACAGCATAGTGCCGCAAAATCCGCAAGTACCATATGTGGATTTTGTTGCAGATTTTACCCTATGTTGTACAAAGGGTTGTTATCCACTGGGAAATACCTGGTTTTTCCTAAATTGAATCAGCATGTTGCAGATTTAAGAATCCAAAGCATATTCTGATCCACACGCAGACTTTTTTTTGGTACTTATATTGTACTGTAATTGGCTGCAAATGCAGAATCTGCACCAATGATCAGGTACTAATTAGTTCCTTGGTAAGGCTGAGTTCACACATTACATTTTTGATTTATTTAAAAAAAAATATCTCAATATGCAAGCACCATTTTTTTGGTCTATTTTGCACCGAAAATACTCTTGAGACCATATTCTCGATATAAATAAAATGAAATATACCAAAATTAGGCACATTATACGCCGGGCACAACACATTGTAATGTGCCTAAAAAGGTGAATTAAATATAGTAGTAATGATATGCTGTGCGCCTCCTTAACGCAATTCACCTTGATAGGCGCATTACATACACTATCAATGATACGCCATGTGCTGCAATTGCGCAATGCGCCTTTTTCAGCGCATTACATTTACTATGCAAGGTATAACTGATGCCAGATTTTTGAAAGGATCGTACTTTCACTAGTAGAGAAGGTATCCAGCGTATATTCACTGCAGTTCCAGGTAAAACATTCCAAGCTTTATTGTAGATAGATTAAAACTTTACATGGATGACAAAAACAACCGCATCTGGGCCGACGCGTTTCGGAGTGTCTACTCCTTATTCATGGCATAAAAATATGGATAGAAACTCTATTTATATATCAACCTTACTGGTCATGTGACGTGTCACATGACAATCGTCACATGATCC
This sequence comes from Phyllomedusa bahiana, assembly GCA_025379985.1. Classification (NCBI taxonomy): domain Eukaryota; kingdom Metazoa; phylum Chordata; class Amphibia; order Anura; family Hylidae; genus Phyllomedusa; species Phyllomedusa bahiana. Next base: position 75,899 of record JAODAL010005286.1, read on the forward strand.
AAGTATAAATATACGATTAAAATATATGGTAAGAATAACAATTACTAACAAACAAAAGATGTGATATAATATCTTTAGTAGTGACAAATAAGGTCATGTCGTTTATTCAAGCCTTCTGGGAACCTTGTTCCTAGTTGAAATATCCACCACGCTTCACGTGCCAATAACTTGCTTCTATGGTTACCTCCTCTACCCGGTCTGCTAACCCTTTCAATACCCTGAAAGCTAAGGTGAGTGGTATCTCCAGCATGCACCCTATTGAAATGTCTAGACACCATTGAGATACCTACAGATAAGGTTTTTTTTGCGTCCGACATATGTCTGCGAATACGGGTCTTTAAAGTACACATAGTGCAGCCAACATATTGTAACTGACATTCCCTGCATGTAATCAAATATACTACGTATCGAGTATTGCCGTGAATATAAGATGTCATGTCAAAATCAGTATTTAAAGAAACAGAGTGAAAATTTTTAGAAATGCACACATGTTTACATACCAAACATTTGGCATGACCACATTTGTTCATTCCTTTATTTACCAGCCAACATACCTTAGATGGTTCATTATTAGATTTAAACAAACTAGGGGTCAGACCGATTCATAGTTCTATCTTTCCTTGGACAACAATTGAACATCCTCTTCAGTAATTATTTGTCGTGAACCACCTCTATCAGTCAGAAGGGGCAAGTATTTCTTAACAATGTTGCATATTTGTCTGTATTGTGGACTGTATGTTGTTGCAAAGGTGACACGCTTATCTACATTCTGATTGCTTTTTTTCTCTTTTACATTTAGTATCTCCGATCGTGGTATTGTAGAATTTTTTTTGCTGGTCTGCTTTAGTAGCCACTCTTGGTAACCCCGTTCTCGCAATCTATTATACACCTCTTTTTCATATGTCGGAAATAGTTCTGGAACAGAACAATTTCTTTTAGTTCTAATCATTTCACCATATGGGATGGCTCTAATGACGTGTTGGGGATGATTGGACTTTGTGTGCAGGATGGAATTTTTAGCAATGGGTTTCCTATATGGTAGGACTTGAATGGAATTATTTTGCCCTATCAAGATAACATCCAAAAAATTGATTTGCGTTTTTTGCCATTCTAAGGTAAATTTTAAATTCAAATTATTGTGGTTTAAATAGCAACCAAACTCAAGTGCTTCTTGATATGTTCCCCCCCACACCAGGAGCAGGTCGTCTATATAACGACCAAACCACCTGATGCGAAACGCGTCGGCCCAGATGCGGTTGTTTTTGTCATCCATGTAAAGTTTTAATCTATCTACAATAAAGCTTGGAATGTTTTACCTGGAACTGCAGTGAATATACACTGGATACCTTCTCTACTAGTGCTTGTTTTCTTGTTGAAGATCTTGCTTCAATCTAATCCGGGCGTTCCCCTGCAGCAGCATACTGACTAGGTGAGCTGACTACGATAAATTATTTTTTTTTTGATCGTACTTTCAGGTGCATTTTACACTGATTAAATGTGCTTAAAATCTGTAGTGGCGATGCCAATTTCGGATGTCGCCCCATATGTTTTTAAATATTTGAAAAAAAAATCTAGGTGAAGTTTAGGTTAATCAAAAATGCAATTTTGATATGATTTTTTAAACACATCACAAAATGCAAAAAATTCAGTGTGTGAACCCAGCCTAATGATGGGTGCGGATAACATACATGTCTTTTGTAGGCCTTCACTTCAGATCTAAGAGAAAAGGCTAATGTAAACTGTGATATTAAGATTTGGATTAGTCATTCCGAACCTCATGTAATATAAATTATACGATACTGTATATTATCATTACATAATGATCAGGGTAACTAATATACAAATTACACAATTAGGGTTTATTTAAATGGCAGATCCCTGTGCAGGGATCCAGGGGAATTTCTAGTATTTATAGGGCTGCATAGTAAAATAAGACAGGGCCACAACACCTGATAATGGGAAACTCAAGCAGCAGTAGCAATAATTAAAGCTATAAATATAGTGCTATATATCAGAGAGCCCACAATGTATCATAGAGCCCACAATGTATCAGAGAGCCCACAATGTATCAGAGAGCCCACATTGTATCAGAGAGCCCACATTGTATCAGAGAGCCCACATTGTATCAGAGCCCATAGTGTATCAGAGCCCACAGTGTATCAGAGCCCACAGTGTATCAGAGAGCCCACAGTGTATCATAGAGCCCACAATGTATCAGATAGACCACAATGTATCAGAGAGCCTACATTGTATCAGAGAGCCCACAGTGTATCAGAGAGCCCACATTGTATCAGAGCCCACATTGTATCATAGAGTCCACATTGTATCATAGAGCCCACATTGTATCATAGAGCCCACATTGTATCAGAGAGCCCACAATGTATCATAGAGCCCACAATGTATCAGAGAGCCCACAATGTATCAGAGCCCACATTGTATGAGAGAGCCCACATTGTATGAGAGAGCCCACATTGTTTGAGAGAGCCCACATTGTATGAGAGAGCCCACATTGTATCATAGAGCCCACATTGTATCATAGAGCCCACATTGTATCAGAGAGCCCACATTATATGAGAGAGCCCACATTGTATGAGAGAGCCCACAGTGTATCAGAGAGCCCACATTGTATGAGAGAGCCCACATTGTATCATAGAGCCCTCACTGTATCATAGAGCCCACATTGTGTCATAGAGCCCACATTTTCTCATAGAGCCCACATTGTGTCATAGAGCCCACATTGTATTATAGAGCCCACATTGTATCAGAGAGCCCACATTGTATCAGAGAGCCCACAATGTATCAGAGCCTTCATTGTATCATAGAGCCCACAGTGTATCATAGAGCCCACATTGTATCATAGAGCCCACAGTGTATCATAGAGCCCACATTGTATCATAGAGCCAACAGTCTATCAGAGAGCCCACAGTGTATCATAGAGCCCACATTGTATCATAGAGCCCACAGTGTATCATAGAGCCCACAATGTATCAGAGAGCCCACAATGTATCATAGAGCCCACATTGTATCAGAGAGCCCACAATGTATCATAGAGCCCACATTGTAGCATAGAGCTCACAATTTATCAGACAGCCCACAATGTATCATAGAGCCCACATTGTATCAGAGAGCCCACAATGTAGTGGTAGGTAGCAGAAAACCCCATTATCTACAATATGGTACAATGTTCTTACACATGAATGGGCCCCCACAAGCTCTGGGTGCAATAGCAGCTGCCACGGCTGCTACTGCTATTCAGTAGTTACGCCCATGCAGGCAATGCCTAGGGTCAGTGCAGCTTCTCAGTACAGAGCTCAGACTCTGCGTACAATGCAGAAACTGACCCTCTTTTTGTTCTTTGAAAGTCGGGAGGCACAGGGTAGGCAGGAGTCCTATTACAGATTTTGCATTGGGGTCCAAGACCTTTAAGTTGTACCAGTTATCAGATAAAAAAGATGGAAGATTTGAATATTAGTATATTACTTGTGTAGCAGCAGGTAAACCTAATAGCCTCCTGAGAAGTAACTTAAACAAATATACTTCCTATTTCCTATGGAATGGATCATAATTACATGTAGTACAAAGTATTTTTCATCTCACTGATTATAATGCATACAAACCAGCCCAATTGTTAAAGGGGTTTTCCAAGACCTTTAAAATCCTCCCTACCATGTCCCATTGTGCTAAAATAGAAGATTAACCCATACTTGCCTCTCCCATCACCGCTCTTCCAGCTCTGCCCAAAATCTAAAGTCCTCCCTGGTTCCTCCTTGCTGATGTCACATTCATGGAGCACATGATGCTGCAGCCAATCACTGATCTTCGTGGTCACATGCAGATTGGTTGCTGAATCATGTGATTTATGAATGTGACATCATGAGTAGTGTTGATCAAACCATTCAAAAAAAGTTAAGTTCGAGTCGCACATCTCGATTTTCTCGAACTTAACCGAACATTTTACTATTCGCTTGAGTAAATGTTCGAGTTCACCATGGCATTTTACTAGTTTTCAGCGCCTTTCTGCACTTTTGGTGGCCATCCAATCAGTTCAGAGCACAGAGAAGTGTCAAGAACATCATCGCTGAGGTGTAGGGCTCTCTATGCCTGCTAAAATCACATGACAATGTTATATATATTTCACTGTATTGCTTTCTGAACACCATTTTCAGCTCACTCTCTGTACTGTACAGACTGCTCTCTGTCTGCTTACATGCAGGTACAAGATTTGTTTATTAGCAATTTTAGACAGGAAAAGCTGCTTTAGATTAGTTAGGTAGTTCGTTAGCGGAGGGTGCAGCAAGCTTAGGGAATCAAGATTTAGATAACATTTTCCTCTCCATAGACAGCAATAATTAGAGAGTTTGGTATTGCTGGCTGCATCTTTCCCACACCCAGAAGCTGTTATTTGGCGACATTTGCAGGCTCACATAATGCCTAACTCTCATATACATGGATATACACTCACCGGCCACTTTATTAGGTACACCATGCTAGTAACGGGTTGGACCCCCTTTTGCCTTCAGAACTGCCTCAATTCTTCGTGGCATAGATTCCACAAGGTGTTGCAACGATGCTCAATTGGTACCAAGGGGCAAAAAAAAGAGTGCCAAGAAAATATTCCCCACACCATGACCCCACCACCACCAGCCTGAACCGTTGATACAAGGCAGGATGGATCCATGCTTTCATGTTGTTGACGCCAAATTCTGACCCTACCATCCGAATGTCGCAGCAGAAATCGAGACTCATCAGACCAGGCAACGTTTTTCCAATCTTCTACTGTCCAATTTCGATGAGCTTGGGCAAATTGGAGCCTCAGTTTCCTATTCTTAGCTGAAAGGAGTGGCACCCGGTGTGGTCTTCTGCTGCTGTAGCCCATCTGCCTCAAAGTTCGCCGTACTGTGCGTTCAGAGATGCTCTTCTGCCTACCTTGGTTGTAACGGGTGGCTATTTGAGTCACTGTTGCCTTTCTATCAGCTCAAACCAGTCTGCCCATTCTCCTTTGACCTCTGGCATCAACAAGGCATTTCCACCCACAGGACTGCCGCTCACTGGATGTTTTTTCTTTTTCGGACCATTCTCTGTAAACCCTAGAGATGGTTGTGCGTGAAAATCCCAGGAGATCAGCAGTTTCTGAAATACTCAGACCAGCCCTTCTGGCACCAACAACCATGCCACGTTCAAAGGCACTCAAATCACCTTTCTTCCCCATACTGATGCTCGGTTTGAACTGCAGGAGATTGTCTTGACCATGTCTACATGCCTAAATGCACTGAGTTGCCGCCATGTGATTGGCTGATTAGAAATTAAGTGTTAACGAGCAGTTGGACAGGTGTACCTAATAAAGTGGCCGGTGAGTGTATATTATACAGAGTGCTTGGATTTGCTAAATCATACTCAGTGCCCAAAAGTTCAGTTTTTGCAGGATTGGGGGTGAAATCATTTTATAACACACCGTCTCCAATTCTCCTATACAAATAAATATATTCTAAATAGTGGTTGGTTGATGAAAATTATACTGAGTGAAGAAAACTTCATTTTATGCAGTTTTGGGAGTCAGTAATTGTATAACACACCCACTTCAAATCTCCTATACAAATAAATTGGTTGGTTGGTTGGTGAAAATTATACTGAGTGGAGAAAAGTTCATTTCTGGGAGTTTTGGGGGTGAAATACCTCTCAAATATACTGTGTGTTATTGTCATATAGATATATACCCAGGAAATAGAGATCTCTCTTTTTTTAAATCTTACTCACCCCCAAAAACTATAATTTTGACAAAATTTAATTCCACATAACGCTGACATAGACCCGTGCGTTATTGTGCTCTATATATATATATATATATATATACACTTCTCTCTTTTTTATTACAAATATCTTGTGCCACGCGCAGAGCTATAATATTTAGCTATTGAACATGGTGAGAACTAGAGGTGGTAAGCGAGCAAGGAGGGTCGTAGGAAGTGGAGATAGAGGTATGACACAAGGCGCTGTTTCCAGTGCTATGGACAACACACAAGCGAGCTCATCGCCAGTCGCAGGACCGTCAGGCCTGTCATCGTTGACTCAGTTCCCTGTGTATCTCATTACTGAACATCATCGCCAATCTGTTCTTCAGTGTTTATCAGACCCTGCATCAAGCGGTTTTATCTCCTCTTCCTTTCAGTCATGTCCACAAATGTCATCATCATCAGTCCAACCTGAAGAAAACATGGACCAAATGTCACAACCTAATATACAGAGCACTCCAAATAATCCATATTCTAATGAGATCTTTGATCACACAATGCGGTTGGGGTCAGAAGGCATTTCAAAAGATCAAGAAGCCAAAGAGGATGATTTTTTCTGCTCTGACGCCCAATCGCAAACACCTCTTACTCCTCCTCCTTGTAGCCCTCCAAATTTTTTTTCAAATTCCTCCACCTGTACTACCACCAAATGTACTTAATTCTGTTAACCTGAACCTCAATGTTTCCCATTGGCATGTTCTTGCTGCCACCAATGGTACTGCCGCCTAATCTTGTCAAACCAGAACCTTGCTGTTCTCCATTGCCATGTTCTCGCTGCCATCAATGGTACTGCTGCCTAATCTTGTCGAACTGGAACCTCGCTGTTCCCCATTGCCATGTTCTCGCTGCCACCAATGGTACTGCTGCCTAATCTAGTTCAGCCTGCAGAGGCGTAAGTTCAAGTTCCTGGGCCCTGGTGCAAAAAGTGCAATCCCCCCTCCCCCTCATTGCCAGGGCTGCTATCAGTCATCTATTAACCGCTTCAGGGCCCCATACAGCCAAATTAAATGGGGCCCCCACCCATTACTAGTTCCTATTTTTTAACAGATCAGTGGGCCCCGCTTTGATTAGGGCCCCTGACAGGAGTCCTGCCCGATTGGCACCCCTGCCAGTTACCATGTGCCTTTTCTTTACCAGTGTCTCCTTATGTGTCAAAGGTGCTTCTGGGCCCCCTCAGGATGCAGGGCCCCATAGCAGCTGCTACCACTGCACCTCCTGTAGCTACACCCCTGCTTGCAAGCTGTCCTCATCTTTTCATTTAGCCATTGAAAGGAATGAAGTATTTTAGCCTCTCAGTTTTTTTCTGTTGTTCCATGTATGCATTTTACTGTTATGGATGGTGATTACAGCTTCATCTGTATAGGTATAAAAATTAACCCGAACATCTTCTTCCATTGAGTTCAGGCTCGAATCGAACCTCGAACACCACTACTGTTCGAAGTTTGACTCGAATTTGAACATTTTACTGTGAGTGAGAGAATGGAGGGAACACTGAAGCTCTGGCAGTGCTGGTACGGTGGTGATGGGAGACCCAAGTATGGGTTCATTCTCTATTTTAGCACAGTGGCAGCTGGTAGGGTGGGTTTTAAAAGTCTCAGAAAATCCCTTTAAAACCATCACTAAGAAAAAAATTATAAAAATTTGTACCTCCATATTGTTAGAAGGTCATGGGAGTTTTTTTTACAATATAGGTCAAGCTATATATATATTTATTATAGCTTAACGTAGTATTGTATGACCTATCAGTTTATTACATATTAGACACTGAGGCTATCTATTGCATCATTTGTTAACATGGAAATCAATTTACTGATAGTACTTGAATGGGTTGTCCACTTAATAATAAAATCTAACAGGTAGCTCCTGGGGCTACATTTCAAAAAAATAAAAACATATACAGGCAGTCCCCGACTTACATGGTTCCCTAGTTACAAATGGAAACTTATGTGGCATGCTGGCACTTGTAGTTCCATGTTCCACAAATAGTAGCTGTTCCAGCATGCCACAGCAGCACATGAGGTGGTCTCTCTGCCTACATCACTGTTTCGAGCTGTTCACTTTTGAACGGTGACGTAATAAGAGCCACGTGACCACTGTGGCCAATCAGCGACTGTGGCAATGACGTCCCCTGTTTGGAAGAAGAACGGCGTAAACAGCAGACCGGAGAGACGCTGCACTGGAATGGAGAAGAGGGGGAAGGTGAGTACAAGATAGTTTACATTAAAGGGGTTGTCTCACTACAAGGATTGCTTTTTATGTTAAAGATCTTGCAAACACAACTCACTTTGCAATATATGTCCATTAACAGTGTCCTACCTATTCCTAGATATCCCCTCTTGTATGGGCTGCATTAGCTCCTCAGGTCACTATAGCTACAGACCTGTTTGATCTCTCCTGATAGGCTGCCAGCACTGGTTGCTATAGCTACAGACCTGGCTTCTACTGCAACTTAGTAGAAGCCCGTAAACACGCCCCTGAATTCAAAGTGAAACCAAGAAAACAGGACTGAGGTAAGATGAATCAATGTAGTGAGACCAGGGCCGCCATACAGGGGGTACAACCAGTACTCCCGTATGGGGCTCGGTGGAATAAGTGGGCCCGCCTGCGGCGGGCCCCCTTGTTCCGCATGACAGAGCGGGGCCTGGCGGCGCAGCCGCCGAACCAGGCTCGGAATACCCACAGTGTTTGCCCCACGGTCCTGCGGACCCCGGAGGCAGTGCCGTCGCTCCCCGGGGCCCGGCCGCGCATCCACTCTCTGAGCGCCCGGGCCCTGCGTCCCGAGCGCCCAGAGACCGGCCCGGTAGCCGGGGACTAATGTCCCCGACTCCCGGGGCTGCGCGGTGTCGTCAGCGGAGCACAGAGCCTCTAGCGCTGCGCTCCGCTGATCTCCGCGGCAGGCTGTAGGCGGTAGGCCTTCAGCCTGCCGGGCGCCGGCCCCTACTGCAACAAAAAGCCACTTACCTCGCACCCGCTCCCGCTCCGGCCGCTCCGAGCTGCCGCCTATGCAGGCGGCAGTACGGAGTCGGCGGAGCTCGGAGAGGCCGGAGCGGGAGCGGGGGCGAGGTATGTGGCTGTTTTGTTGTTTTTTTTTTAATTATATATAAAGAAGGGGGCCCTGGCTATCACTAAAGGGGGCCCTGGCTACAACTAAAGGGATCCCTGGCTATCACTAAAGGGATCCCTGGCTACAACTAAAGGGGTCCCTGGCTACAACTAAAGGGGGCCCTGGCTATCACTAAAGGGGGCCCTGGCTACAAAAATAAGGGGGCCCCCGGGGTACAACTAAAGGGTCCCTGGGGTACAAAATAATGATTCCCCCGGCTATCACTAAAGGGGTCCCTTGGCATCAAATAAAGGGGGGGCCCCGGCTAAAACTAAAGGGGGGCCCTGGCTACAACTTTTAAAAGGGGGCCCCGCTAAAAAAAAAAAGGGGGCCCTTTTCCTTTCAAACTAAAGGGGGCCCCGGCTAAAAATTAAAGGGGGGCCTTGGTACAAAATAAAGGGGGCCCCGGCTACAACTAAAGGGGGCCCTGGCTATCACCCAAAGGGGGCCCTGCTACAAAATAAAGGGGGGCCCCTGGTACAACTTAAAAAAGGGATCCCTGGCTATTTAATAAAGGGGTTCCCCCGGTACAAAAATAAAGGGGGGCCCCGGGGTACAACTAAAAAAGGGGCCCTGGCTATCACTAAAGGGGTCCTTTTGGGTACAACTAAAAAGGGGCCCTGGCTTTTCCCCTAAAGGGGTCCTTGGGGTACAACTTTAAAGGGGGGCCCTGGCTACAAAAAAGGGGTCCCTGGCTACCTAAAGGGGGCCTTGGCTACAACCCAAAGGGGTCCCCCGGGTACAAACTAAAGGGGTCCCCGGCTATTTACTAAAGGGGTCCCGGGTATCATAAAAAGGGGGGCCCTGGGGTAAAACTAAGGGGGGCCCCGACTACCTGGCTTTAACTAAAGGGGGGCCCCGGCTTAAAACCCGGCTATAAAAAGGGGGGCCCAGGGGTACATTTTGGGTATAACTAAAAGGGGGCCCCGTCTTTCCAGCTATCTCTAAAGGGGGCCCTGGTTCCTAGCTACTTTTAAAAGGGGGGCCCCGGCTACCTAGGCCCAACCCTAAAGGGGGCCCCGACTTCCTAACCTAAAAGGGGGGCCCGGCCCCTACAAAATAAAGGGAACTGTGTCTAGGTACCCCCCCCAACCTACCGGTAGCCGGCCTACCCAAATTTCCGGGGGTGTCTACCTATAAATAGGGTATTTGTTTTCCCTTTGGGGGCCTTTCCCCTTTGTTTTACTACCTGGAATATAATTGAGGGGAGCAGCCCCTAGTTGAGCATTAAATTTTTTGCAGGGGGGTTTGTTCTCCTTTCCCCCAAACCCCCAACCCCCTTTGGATACTAGGCCTATAAAATTTATGGCTTTTTAACCCCGCCCCTCCCACCCTGGGCAGTTGTTTCAGAGGTGGGAATTTGGTAAAGGGGATCTGGAAAATTGGGATTCTAAGTTTTTTGTGGTTCTTTCTAAAAAGGGGTGAGTGGTGGTCGGGGCGAGTTCCAAACATGGGGGTGTGGAACGGAAGCAAAAAGAAAAAGGGGTTTAAAGAACGAATCAAAAGAGAAAAGGGAACCCACATCTCGATAGGAAAGTCTCCCCGGGGAAAAGGGCCCTGATTTTTAAAGGGGTTTTTTACACCAAAACTACCCATTACTTACTTTTAAAACAGTTTTTATTAGGGGTTTTGAGAACCCTTGATATAATGAAATGAAATTTTTGGGGGATAAACCCAAAACATTTAAAAACCCCAAAAAAACTTTTGGGTTTTCACCTAGAAAAAGGGAAAAAATATTATTCCTTTTTTTTAGGTGTTATACCTGTAGTTGTTTTGGGGGGTTTTTTTAATTTCTTTTCTGGATCAGTGCTGTATTCCCTGTATTGGTTTTTGACCTGAGCTGGTGTCCCGACCTCTAAAAGGGGTTTTTTGTTTATTTTTTATCGGGATTAGTATAGTGGCAGGGTAAATGGTACCAAATAGTAAAAAAAAGGGAAAATTTGACCCTGTTTTAGGAAGGGGACACTTTTCCTTTCTCGCTGGGGTTTATTTTAGAAGGTGGTGGGGGTGCTTTAAACCCAAAGGGGAAAAATGGAGGGGGGGGTAAATTGGGATGTGGGTGGAGGGGGTATTGTATGTGGCCTGGGGGGGGGTATTGTATGTGGGTGGAGGGGGATATTGTTTTTGGGTGGGGGGGATATGGGATGTCAGTGGAGGAGGATAATTTTAAAGTGGGTGGAGGGGGGTATTGTATGTGGGGGGGAGGGGGGTAGTGGAAAAGTGGGTGGGGGGGGATATTGTTTGTGGGTGGGGGGGGGGGGGTATTGTTTGTGGGGGGAGGGGGATATTGTATGTGGGTGGAGGGGGGATATTGTAAAGGGTGGGGGGGGGATTTTGGTATGTGGGTGGGAAAGGGGGAAAAAATTTTATGGGGGGTGGAAAGGGGGGGGAAAATTTTATTTGGGGGGGGGGGGAAATTTTATTGGGTGGGGGGGATAAATTTTTGGTGGGTGGAGGGAGATATTGTAGTGGGTGGAGAGGGATATTTTTTGTGGGTGGGGGGATATTTTTGGGGTGGAGGGGGGTATTGTATGTGGGCTGGTGGGGGGGGGATTGGAAAAGGAAGTTAACTTAAGCCCGTTTTCCCCCGGGGTTTTGAGACCGGACAGATATTTTGACTAATTGTAAACACAATACAAAAACTTTTTTGCACACTGTTTATTGGTAAAAGGGCGCATTTATGTCCCAGAGGACCCGGGGTTTTTTTTTGCGGGGGGGGGGGGTTTAAAAAGGGGGGGGGGGGGGCCCGGGCTTCAGTGTTTGGGCCCTGGAAAATTTTTGTTGGAGGCCCCCGATGAGACCCAAACCTTTTAAAAAGGGCCAACCAGGACCTTCCCTATTAACTTTTAATAGAAACTAGGGGGAAACCCGTTTTAAAAAAAAAGCCCCATTTTCCAAAATTTAAAAAGAAAAATGCTTTTTGTGGAACTATAATATGTCCCGGTCCTTTTAGAGCGAGGAATTTTGGGGCCCCAATTTTTTGAAAACTTTTTTAAATTTGTAAGAAAATGTGTTTCCCATTGCAAACCCAAAAAAAAGCTCCCCAAAGCAACCAATCGAGGGTCAGCTTTTTTATTTTTTAAAGCAGGATTAAAAAAGAAAACTGTGCTTGGTTGGTTGCTATGGGCAACACAGACATCCCTTTTTATTAGAAAAGTTTAGCTAAATAAGGCCCAAATTTTTTGTAGTTTCCCTTTGCTTTCCCAGTTAATAAGCAAAAAAAGGCTCCTTAAGTCTACACTAATAGGAAAACTAGACATGGGGGCCAAATGTTTTGTTTTTGGGCGCCCCGGAAAAACCCTTTTTTTTTTTCATGCATTTGGGGTAGAATTTTGCCTGATCTATGAACCTGTTTAATTTGGGTCATAGATTTTTGCACTTTTTTAAACTACAAAATTTTCACTTTTTTTCCCCCCTAAGGGAAACCCTTTTAAAGTGCTCATACCTGTTTTCCCCCCAGTAATGCGCCTGGATTTTCTGTTTCTGAAAGGCCCCAAAAAGTGTTATTTTTGTACGGTTGTAGTGTGGGCGCCTCCCCATCCCCCCCCCCCGAACTCAAAGGGGGGCTTACCCAAAAAGCCAAGGGCCCCTTTAAAATGCGCCTAATTTCTGGGGGTGGGGCTTTTTTCAAATTTAAGTGAAAAGGGGGTGTCTAGTTTTTTTGGGGTGAACAGGGGCGCCAAACTTCTTGCACAGCCCCCTAACATTTAAAAGTCCCCTTTCGTTTTGGAAAGGGGAAGGACCCTTTATGATTTTTCAATTTTTAATTTTTTTTTTTATTTTTAAATTAAATTTAATTTTTAATCAGTGCCAATACTAATGGTTTCCCGGTGGGTTAGGTTTTGGGATTTCTGGGGGCACTTTTGGGGCCCTGGCAAACAATTTTTGGGGAAAATTTCAAAAACAGCCAATTATGATACTTCTTAGGGAGGATCAAATGCATCTAAATATACAATAATATCAAACAAATTCCAAAAACCCTTTTTTATTTACTTTTTTTGCCAAAAAATTTTCCCCCTGGGTGCCCCCCCCTTTTTTTTTGAATTTTTAAATTTGGGGAAGGGCCCTGCCAAATTTAGACAATTGGGTATGTGGGATATGTTTTTTCAATACATGACAATTCGTGCGGGGGCTTTTCTTCATTATAAGGGAAATTCACCTCCCCGTGATGTGTCAGAAGTTGCCACCAGTGGGAATCTACGAGCTCCAGTCCCTGCTGTTTCCTGAATCAAAAAGGCTGTGATGACCTGCAAGACACTGTGGGTCAGTGGGAGGGCTAGGTTTGGGGAAACATGCGGATAACATCTTTTGATACACCACTGGCAGGACAAAGGAATTTTTAGAGTGGATTCCCCCTTTAAGTAATGGCAGCTTAAGAGTTTTTGAGCTTTAGTTGTTGCATTGGCCACTCATTTTAAATGTGGTCTTCCATTTTCTATGCATAGCATGTATATGTATGCATCTGTGCAGGTATCTATGGATGCCCTCCTCATCGCAATGTAACAAACAGTGCAGCTCTGGTAGATGAGGACAACAAGATCTTCTCTTGTAGACCAGGTTGCAGAGTACATTATCAAAAAATGGAACATGTGTTGGCTACTCCATACCCGTATAGATACATCTCTTGATTGGTATGTACCCTAAATTCTTAATACCCCTGAATTACCTGCTTTAATCCTTGGGCAGGAAACGCGTTGGAAATATATATATTTTGGGGGGGTAAAATTCATACAAATATTTTACCATTTGGGTACAGCATAGCCTGTCTTTTTGGATCTCTTGTTCTAAGGTTTACCAGGGCTAAATAGTCCTAGGTTCCAGGTGGGGGCCACCCTTTTCAGAACGAGGACCCCGCATACACATTGATAGGTAGTGCATGTTATAGGGTGTACTGGGGACAGATACCCGACTGTATCCTTTGTTAGGACTGTTTGTATTTTGACATTTGATCTTAAGCTTTACATCATATTCCTGTGATTATGGTAGAAGTACAATAGTAACATGGTAGATAAGGCTGGAAAAAGACACAGAGTCCAACCCATAACCCTACAGTGTTGATCCAGAAGAAGGCTAAAACCCCTAGGAGACGGAGGCCAGTAGTTCCATACAAGAGGAAAAGTACAAATATGGCATCAGAATAATTTCTGCCCTCATCAAAAGAAAATAGAAGGAATGCATATTATGGTGTAATAAAAAAAAAAAAAAAAAGATTCACAGAGGCAGACACACCATATGTGCGATCTAAGCCGCTGTACATGGGCCTGGAGGCGATAGGGCCCACACCTACCACCATGGTAAATAGAACTCATACTGCCCATTAGACTTAAAAGAGGACCCGTGGGCATTCCTAGTATTTCTGTTTAATTAATGCTTGTGTTCCCTGTGAAATAATAATTCTGAAGCATCTTTCCTGAGATCTCTGTGTTGTGTAGTTTTTATGTTATTCATGTTACATATTAATTACTGAATCTGTCACCTGGGTGTTACTGGTTGGGGGGTGTCTGCACAGTCTGTCATTGTCCAATCAGTGCTGACAGTCAGTGTGTGCAGAGACACGTCCATTTGAAAACTGGAATAGTAACGCCCATCTGACTAATTCAGTAATACATTTTTAGGAGGAATAACATAGGAACAGCACAACACAGAGTTATAAGAGAAGATGCTCCAGGATTGGTATATCACAGGGAACACAAGGATTTACTAAAACAGACCTATCACAGATCGTCTTTAATGTAAGGGGTTATGCTGAAGATTCATTGCATCAGCAATGAACTTTTATAGAGAGTCCTCACTTTTATTAAAACAGCTCATGGGGCCCATCTATTGTTCCTCCACCTTTACCTGCTCCAACCCACTGAGATCAACCACAGCTTTTTCTACCATAATAGTGACTTACACAATCCATTCTGATATAAGATTAATATTGTCATGCTTCTTTCTTGGAAGACTTTACTAGTTGGAGTGGCAGTGCTATCTGTATATAGCATATACGTATATTCCTGAAGTATAGCTTTTATTTTAGAAATCATGACATCATTTTCCACTGATGAAGCCCCTATTGTCCACGACCGGCGCTCTGACTTGTGATCTGTTGAAAATCAAATAATAAAATTCTTATTTATCTCTTAGGTCACATATTTAATTCTTTCCTATCCTGGGGGGAGCTTAGCCAGAAGATAACTATACGCAGGCTCGGACTGCAAAGTAGCCCCATGATTAACATGCCTAGGGGCCCTCTTTGTCCAGGGGCCCACTGGGGGTTTACCCTGTTCCCCAGTGGGCCCCTGGGCTTGGCAGACTTGGGCTGTTTTTCAGGGAGAAAGGCACAGAAGAAGAGGCAGAGTGCAAGAGTTCTGTGGAGTCATGTACAGGAGCTATAAGGTGGTCTCCCAGAATCAACTTTATTGGTGGGCCCTAGGTACCCCAGTCTGACATTAACTATATGTACTTGACAAGTGACAACTGTGTAGCCTCACTGTAAGGGGCCGTTCACACGGCTGATTTGGTCACTGATTTCAGCCATATTGCGCGCCGTATTTGCGCTGCAGTACGGCTCCAATCCTTCCCTGTCATTACGGTAATCCACAGTTCTCATAGAGAACTATGGATCCCGTCTCCTCTCCCCGCTCGGCGGGGAGAAAGTGACATGTAAATTATTTACGGCGTGTACGCGCCATGAATAATGAATGTCTATGGGGCCGGCGAGCTGACGGCCACCCGCCCCCGCTGCACGGCAGCCGGCGTAATTGTGGGGCGAAATCCGTCCCGCAATTACGTCGGCAATAAGCCGTGTGAACTCTTCCTAAGGGTATGTTCACACGGCATGGAATCCATGTCAAAATAAAGAAACAAGGATTGCATGCAGATTTTTGGACTGGGGTGCCTGGAGGGCCAACAGTGGTGTTGATTCTTGGGGCTCACCCTACTGCCTCTTGCTTTCTACCTCTCTTTCTCTGCTTTTCTCCCTGCTATTCTCAGTGCCCAGCGATGCCCACCGGCCTGCTTATCTGTGAGTCAGTGCAAGCCTGTTGCCCTATTGACTTCAATGGGAAAATATATGTGGATTTGGAGTGGAAACACATGAAAAAGTGACATGATCAATATTCTGCATGACATCTGAACGTGGTAAAAAAAAGAATGATGTGAATTCCCATTAAAATCAATGGGACATGGATTTCACACAGGAAAATACTTGGTTAAAAATTAGGCTATTTTGGCCCCGAAGTATAGTAATGGCTAATGACCAGACTCGTAAAATATCATGATCATCAAGCATTGACAATTTTTAATCTCTTGGGACACCTACCCATGCACAGCGGGACACCACTGCTCTATCCCGGTGAATATTACCTTCAGATAACCAGGTACTATGTATTTGTTGGGGCTATATTTTGCCCAGATATATGTTGCTATATCCCATTGATAAGTCCCAATAGCAGGACGAAACGCATCTGAGGAATACTCTTTATTTATTTGTGGTAGTTACTCTTGAATTGTTGGATTGTTGTTATGTGATAATCTTTGGTCATTTACTGTTGGTGATGAGTTCATTTCTATAGTATACACCTTTTGTTTTGTTACATACATTTGAATGATCTTGTATAGTGGAACCCGAGTGGCGTATCATATGTATCTGTGTATGTTGCTATCTTTTCTCTATACACCCTCTAACACAGATATACACTCTAGAGGAGGGACTTTGTGTTCAGGGCGCATTAGGGATTTTCTTGCGGGGTTGCCCTTATTAGGGCAGCATCCCCGCTAAGGGTAAGAGAAGGGACTAGCAATCATCAGGGAGAGTTACACTCTATGTCCCGACTCCATTGCTCCTCTTGGATGTGTATATAGGTATAAGTTGTCCTAAGGATATAATCTGGTCTTCTATGTATTTTTAGATGATTGATTAAAAGTTAGGTTTTAGAGGTTTGGACCTTTTTGTGTTTTGCTTAATATATTCCTTCCTCTTATTGACAACTTGGAATTCTTTCGTTTTATAACAATTTTTAATCTACTTTTAAGCATAAAAACAGAACAAAACAATATAATAAATACGGAAAATTCTTTGTGTGAACATACCCCACAGTGAATACTTAGGACACAAAACCTATATGGGATAATTTTTTTCCCATGTACTTGAATGACTCCTGTACAGGTCACTTCACCCGTTCTAAGTATATAGCATCCTCACGGATGAAATGGATGTACTTTTACATACTATTCCATGGATGTGTTAGACCAGGATCATATCTGCGTTGGAGATTCTGTTCAGTATTTTCAAGGGTGGAACCAGATCCGTTTCACATCAGACACCAACAGTGCCTAATAGACTCCATTGACTACAATGAGATCTTCTGGGTTTCCATTGAGATATCCATTGCTGGTTCCCATCGTTTTAAGGGAAATATATTTTTGAGGGAATCTAGGATGGAGGCTGCTAATGGAACCGGTATCGCAGATGTGAACTAGACCTTATATTTCCAAATGGATCTATGTACTTGCATGTTTCTTTATATATGACCATATATAATTGAACAAATTTTATTTATGTACATACTAAAAAACACCTGACTCTATACTTTTCTGGAGAGCCCCCTTAATATTAGCATTACAGGTGATAATAGATGATTTTTCCAGTTTGCTCTCCACTAGGACTGTGCGCGGAGAGGTTTGCTTTCCAGGTTTGGCACCATTCTAATGCAGTCATTGTATTCTGAGCTTCATTCTATATGTCCTGGTATTCAGGGCTATTGTATTCTTTCCTGTGCTCCTGATCACTCTATAGACCCAGCGAGCTATTATCCTGTATAATGCATACTCAATACTTCTATACAGTACAATGTGATCATTATCAGTGTATATAGCTACTCGGCACCACTATGCAGTACAGCCATTCTGGTGGTTGGAGGATGTTACCAGCTCTGCAGAACGCCCTTGGAAGACGAATGCATTTTCAGCAGAATAATTAAGTTAATTAACAAATTCGCATGCATATTCATCGCCTATTAATGTGTTCTCAGCTCAGCTTGACGAACGTTTTGGTTATAACCAGCTCATTAACATACTGAAATCTGCAGCTATCCAAAAAATACAAGGGAGGGGGGCTAGAGAAGGTAGAAACATGCAGAGGCAGTGCAGCGGGCACACGCGTGGCACACATGTGTTCATCTGGGCATACAGTAGAGAAGATGCAGCATGGTTCACATTGTTTGACTTTATTAGTGTAGAAATGTCTTAATTATCTCTGAACTGGTTCTCTCGGTGTCTTTCTATCTCCTGCTCTCTCTCCCTCCTTTCCTCTCTCTCTCTTTCTCTCTTCCATATTGCCCTCTTGGGGGAAGCCTTGGAATCTCTGCCAACTTCACTCTCTCCCTCCATACTGTCATATGTTCCACTATTGCCTCTTTCTCTCGTCTCTCTCTTTCTCTAACAGTTAAGTTTGACGGTCTCTAGCTCTTTTCACCGTGTCATAAACTCGCTCACCCTCTGTCTCTCACACTCTCGCTGTCTCGTGAACCCTCTCTCTTTCTCATCTGCCAACTTGCATTCTCACAGATAGGCCATTTTCAGGGACTCTCTGAGGAGCTATCTTTAAAGCAGTAAGGTGTAACAGGGGCAGTGCCAGGTTGGCACGGCCTAACTGCAAGGAGAGCAAAAGAGAGAGAGCGAGAGGTCCAGGCAGAAACTCAGTCATGTTTAGCATCAATGAAAAGGGAGAGAGAGGAGAAGAAGGGAGGAGAGAGAGATAGGGAGAGACTTAGCAGCTGTCACCCTAATTCCTCTAACTCTCTGTTTGTGGTCATATTAGAACAACAGATTAGGTTCTGGCTCAGCTCTCATTTATTTCTGACACATGATAATATTCTGTATCTTCATCCACAGCGGTTTATGCAGGCCGGTGAGTGGAGGGCATATGTATTCCTGAGCAGAGAGGGCACCAGGAAAAAATTTACAAAAATAATCAATGCCAAGCGTTGGCATGCAAAGGCCCTGGTGTGCCGACTCAAGCCACTGGGGGCTGCAGAGGTTGCCGGAAGATCTTTGATGACCTTGGAAAGGTAGAAGAGTTATTTATTAAGAGTCAGATCTAGGTCAGAATTTGCTTTCAGTAATATTCAGTACTCTACAATATGGAATGCCTATATACCCATCTATATATAATAATGGGAAGAATAGGTGGTGGAAGAAAGGATATTGATGGTCAATGTAGATGGGGGGAAATAGAAGTATTCATAGTCAATAATCGAATTTACCTGGAAAGATGTTTGGATGTCTTTAGGGTCAAAACGACCTCCTCCCTTCTTTACCTATTATATGACTCCCCTAAACTGATATGGGTCCATTCTCTATCTCTATAATGGTTTGCTTCATATTATTTCCTAGCAATTTTTGTAATATGGATCTATAGGAACTGCATGTGCCATCTCATCGGTTCACATGACTGTAGAACTCGTTATGTGGTCATCTAAAGATTTAGGGCGGTATGTGGTCAACTAATGATTTAGGGCGACATGTATGAACAGGGCTGCTCCAGAAGTCTGGTGTCTTTTCAGCCCAAGAACTAGCCCCGTTTGCTCTATTTTTAAACGGGCGCACTCCAATATCAGGAGCATTTTGTTAGGGCTTAATAGGACCTTTTTGTTCCCCAACACTGACTTTTTTTATATTTTTACGAAATAAAGGTTATGTTTTTTTATTACTTTTTGATAGGATCTTCCTATTTGTGCTGTGATTTTTGGAACCTTCAAGGTATTTATCGTAATACACATTTTCTCGCTTTAGTCCAATCCATAACATTGTGAAAAATTGTCTCTGTGAATTATCGTCTATTTGTATGGCCAGACTAAACTATATTCTTCTTGCATTACTTCAGGTTGAATCCAATTTTTTAAATATCTCCTGTTATTATTTGGCTCCATACCCTGAACATACTCCATCCATCATTGGTTAAACTTGATGTATATTATAAAGGTCCTGGTATGCCGACTCAAGCCACTAGGGGCTTCAGAGGTTGCCGTAGATCTTTGATGACCTTGGAAAGGTAGAAGAGAAATTTATTTAGATTCAGATCTAGGTCATATTTTTTAGTAATATTCTGTACTCTACAATGTTGAATCCCTATATACCTACTTGTAAATATTAATGGGCAATATAAGGGGCGGAAAAAGGGGGCATTGATGAGCAATAACAGAAGCTACCTGGAAAGATGCTTGGATGTCTGTTGGGTCAAAACGACCTCCTCCTTTACTTACCTATGATATGACTCCCCTAAACTGTTATAGGTCCATTCTCTATCTTCATCGTTGCATGCTCTATATTATTACTTAACAATTCTTGTAATATGGAACTATAGGAACTGCATGTGCCCCCTCATCACTTCACACAACTTTAGTGGTCATCTAAAGATTTAGACAGAGATGAAGTAATGTGGTTGCACAGCTACCCATGTGTCAATGGCCAGATCGCATTTGATTTGGTCATTTATATGTATGGCCAGTCTAAACCATATTCTTGTTGATTCACTCCAATATAAATCCAAATGTTCAAATTTCACCGGTAGTTATTTGGCTTCATACCTTGAACACACTCCATCCATCATTGGTTAAACTTGATGGACATTGTGAAGGCTCTGGTATGCAGACTCAAGCCACAGGGGGCTACAGAAGTTGCTGGTAGATCTTTGGTGACCTTGGAAAGGTAGAAGAATAATTTATTTAAATTCAGATCTTGGTCATATTATTTTTTGTAATATAAAGTACTTTACAATGTGGATTCCCTATTTAGCTACCTGTAAATATTGATGGGAAATATAGGTGGCGGAAAAAGAAGTATTGATGAACAATAACGGAAGCTACTTGGAAAGATACTTCAATGTCTATTGGGTCAAAACAACCTCTTCATTTATTTACCCCAATGACTCCCCTAAACTGTTATGGGTATATTCTCCATCTCCATAGTGGCATGCTCTATATTATTACCTAACAATTCTTGTAATATGGAACTATAGGAACTGCATGTGCCGCCTCATCAGTTCACACGACTTTAAACTCAGTATGGAGTCATCTAAAGATTAAGGCAGTGATAAAGTAATGTGTCTACACAGCTACCCATGTGTCAATGGGCAAATCCCATATGATTTGGTCATCTATATGCATGGCCCGACTCAATAATATTATTGTTGCATCACTCTAGGATGACATTTCTTCTGCAAGTATATGGTTCCATACCCTGAATATACTCCATCCATCCTTGGTTAACCTTGATGGATAATAGTCATTTTTCAAACATACTTACTTTGAATGTGTAGTCTTTTTTAAACCTTCAACCACAATTTTATTGAATCCGATTCCCAATGTTTTTCTTATACTGGATATTATGACCATAGGTACCAGATATGCATGATATAGGTCAATAAAATACCATGAATGGTTGATCTGGGTGGAGATGAATATAGAGGAATGAACATTATAACTCCAATGGTGGCCAGTGATCATGTATGTACTGGTTCTTTGGATTCATCATGGTATATGGTAATGGCCTAGTCTATGACCTCTTTGATGGCCCAAGTAAATTTAAAAGCTGTTGGTATTTAAAGGGGTTGTCTCATCTCAAAGTTTCATAGGATGCATGAATGAAATAATGCTACTTTGCTCTGTCACTTCCTGGTCAAGCTGTCTGTAATTAGCATATGAGCTCCATGTATTCAGACTTCTCTGTTTATTATGTTTATTAGTCTAGATTAAATAAATTACCTTCTCTGAGGTCCAGAGAAGCTTCTGAGCTAATGTAAACAGTAAAGTAATTACTGGCTTTTGTCTGAAAGATCAGATAACACACAAGCTCTCAAACCTGTGTGATGACATCACTCCCTGCTATCAGATAGAACAAACAGCAGGGGAGAAGGAGTACACAGGTCGGTCACTTGGGAAACCTGAGAGCCCTCAGAAGGTGATAAAATCACTTGTAGCTCCTTAACAAAAAAAGATGAACAAAGCAATATATTTGGAAAATGTCTTCATTTAGTGTTCCCTAAATTTTGAAAGCTATTCTTTGTAGTGAGACAACCCCTTTAAAGAGGACCAGTGAAATCTCCTGACATGACTATTTTAGTAAATCCTTGTGTTCCCTGTGATATAACAATTTTGGGGCATCTTCTCTTATATCTCTGTGTTGTGCTGTTCCTCTGTTATTCCTCCTAGAGATGTATTACTGAATCAGTCAGCTGGGTGTTACCATTAGGCCATGTTCACACGGCTTAAAATGGGCCGTATTTCGGTCCGTAATTACGCGCCGAAGTGCGCCAATTACGGGCCGAAAACGGCCCATTCATTACGGTAATTCACAGTTCTCATAGAGAACTATGGATTACGTCTCCTCTACCTGCTCGGCGAAGCCGCCGGGCAGGGAGATAATTGACATGTCACTTTCTAGCGGCGTATACGCGCCGCTAGCAGTGATTGTCTATGGGCCGGCGAAGTGCCGGCCCCCCGCTCACGCTCCCGCCCCGCCCCCGTCCACACGGCGTAATTGCGGGGCGAAATTACGCCCCGCAGTTAAGCCGTGTGAACATAGCCTTAGGGGTGTATCCCTGCACACACTGACTGTCAGCACTGCTTGGAGAAAGTCAGATTGTGTAGGAGGAATAACAGGGGAATCACAAAAGATAGAGATCTAAAGATGCACTAGAGAAATTATTATTTTCATAGGGAACACAAGTATTTACTAAAACAGACCTGTCAGGAGAGGTCACAGGTTCTCTTTTAAAGAAGTTTCCAGGTAAAAATAATACATTATGTTATATGTAATACAGGGCCTGATGGGTTTCTGCATGACACAGATTACAACAAAATTTAATAGAAGACTATCCCTCATGGTCCATGGACTAAGCAGTGCAACACTTTTCCATTGAGTGTTCCTTCAAATCACTGGTAATTTCAATGAGTTTCTTATTTTAAGGGCATATTCTCTTTCATCATACTACATGCAATGACAGCCAGAGGCATAACTATTGCTGTAGCTGCCATATCAGCTGCTATGAGGCCCAGAGGTTTAGGCTACAGGACCCAAAGGTTTAGGCTATGAGACCCAGAGGTTTAGGCTACAGGACCCAAATGTTTAGACTATGAGGCCCAGAGGTTTAGGTTACAGAGCATAGAGGTTTAGGCTATGAGGCCTAGAGGTTTAGGGTACGATGCCCAGACGATTAGACTATGGAGCACAGAAGTTTTAAGCTACGGGGCACAGAGGTTTAGGTTATGGAGCCTAGAGGTTTTGGCTAAGGGGCCAAGAGGTTTAGGCTACGAGGCACAGAGGTTTAGGCTACGAGGCACAGAGGTTTAGGCCACGAGGCACAGAGGTTTAGACTACGAGGCTCAGAGGTTTAGACTATGAGGCTCAGAGGTTTAGGCTCTGAGGCTCACAGGTTTAGTCTACAAGGCCCAGAGATTTAGACTATGGGCCATGAGGTTTAGGCTATGGGGCACAGAGGTTTAGGCTACAAGGCTCAGAGATTTAGGCTGCGGGGCCCAGAGGTTTATGCTATGGGGCCCAGAGGTTTAAGCTACGAGGCCCAGAGGTTTAATCTACGGGGCCCAAAGGTTTAGGCTACAAGGCCCAGAGGTTTAGGCTATGGGGCCTACTCTGGTGCAGGAACATTGTACCTTTTGTAGAGCATAACAATTTGGTGGCTTTCTGCCATCTGGCATTTCTTTGTGGGTTCCCTGATATATGGCACTATTATCCATACCTTTAATTATTTCTACTTATGCTGCTGTGTCTCATTTCATTTGTAGTGGGGCCCTTTGAATTCTAGTTATAGCCGCATGTACATTTTGATGAGAAGAAGTTTATGGCACACACTTTATGCCTTTATTTATATATATCTGTGTAAACTGATAAGGGCACCAATGTATTGACATTCTGTAATATTATCGCCTAGCTATAATGCAGATTTCAGATGAAATGTTGGCGATACCTGTTCTGTATCTGCACAGTGTAGACATTTTATCACACATTCTGATGCTTCAGACACAATGACATACTCGCAGACAAACAAAAGTCCACAGGCTCAGAGACACTGATACAAACGCCGATACACACAAAGACTCTTGTAATCTGTGTATGCAAACAAAAGCAGGGAAGAGAGAGGGGAGAGGGCCATGGGACGGATGCCAAATGTGGTGAGAGAGGAGTTAATGGATCGGGGGGACACAGCGGAGAGCGCGAGACAGATTTGGGTCTGATCCAAAGAGTTAATGTTCCTTCCATGATCGATTACTTGTCAGATGTGATTTTAAACCAATACAAGATAAATAGCATCATTTCCCCCGCTCGCTTCAGACAGAATTAAGAAGCCATTAGCTAACACAAATTTTTTGGCAAGTTTAATAAAAGCGCAAATTTACATTTGTAAGAAAAGCTCCCCAAGGTATGTTGCAAAAATGCAAATGAGTCAGAACCACCTCTACTCCCCCCTCCATCCCCAAAGTATGTTTCTCCCCTCATGCTCTCATACCAGCCTGCCTATAAAGAGCATACAACCCCGTCCTAACCCTCAAATACCACCCACACCCGTGTCTTTCACCTGGATTCTACAAGGACACCTTAAAAAGACGCACTAATTGTTTGCTCTTATTGCCCACGGACATGTTGACTCCTCTAAGTGCCAACATTCAAACCATAAGTCAGGCTGTCCAATCGTCTATGGCTCTATTCAATTTATCTAGAATTTCCTCCTAATATTTTCTGCTTTTATGTAATTTTTGGGTAATCAGTATGTACATAGAAGACATGATGCTTTTTGTTCCATTTAAAATGTTTTAAAAATGAGCAAAATGTATAAAATTATATGCAGCTTATCCAAAACTATGCCATGATATGTAACCCTCAATACCACACAATATTTCTTAGAATAGACTATGAAGTCCACTGTGGGAAAACCCAGAAACCGTAACCGCTGAGGAGCAGCAGACTATTAGTTGTAATGTTACAGCTGTAACTTGGAAAATTGGAGTGAAGGTGTTAGAGCCATGTGCAATGGTCTGGAAAATAGAAAAAAGTTTTAAAGAGTCCTAGTCGCCAAGGACTAGAAATGACCATCACACCTAAGAAAGTGTTGTCTTAAAAGTATCATGTTCCTGCTTGTCAGAAGTGAAACCACCAAGCCTTATGTCTCTGCTTGTCAGAAGTAAAACCAACAAACCTTATGTCTGCTCGTCAGAAGTAAAACCACCAAGCCTTATGTATCTGCTTGTCAGAAGTGAAACCACCAAGCCTTATGTCTCTGCTTATCAGAAGTGAAACCACCAAGCCTTATGTCTCTGCTTGTCAGAAGTGAAACCACCAAGCCTATGTCTCTGCTTGTCAGAAGTGAAACCACCAAGCCTATGTTTCTGCTTGTCAGAAGTGAAAGCACCAAAGCCTTTTTGCTTGTCAGAAGTGAAAGCACCAAGTCTATTATCTGCTTGCAGAAGTAAAACCACCAAGCCTTATGTTCTGCTTATAGAAAGTGAAACCCCCAAAGCCTTATGTCTCTGCTTGTCAAAGTGAAACCCCCAAAGCCTATTCCTGCTTGTCAAAAAGTGAAACCACCAATCTTATGTCTCTGCTTGTCAAAAGTAAAAACCACCAGTCTTTGTCTTGCTTGTCAGAAGTGAAAGCACCAAGCTTAGTTTCTCCTTGTCAGAAGTGAAAGCACCAACCTTATGTCTCTGCTGTCGAAGTGGAGACCAAACCCTATGTTTCGTTGTAAAAAGTGAAACCATCAAGCCTAATGTCTCTGCTTCTTGTAAGAAGTTAAACCATTAAGCCTTATGTTTTTGCTTGTTAGATCTAAAATAATTAAGGCTAATTTCTCTGCTTGTCAGAGGTGAAATCATTAAGCGTTATGTCTCTGCTTGTAAGAGGTGAAATCATTAAGCATTATGTCTCTGCTTGTCAGAGGTGAAATCATTAAAGGGGTTGTCTCACTACAAAGATTAGCTGTCAACATGTAAGGACAGGCAATTGAAGAGTTTTTCCAAATATATACATAGTTACATAGTTTGTGAGGCCGATAAAAGACAGACATCCATCCAGTTCAGCCCATTTTGCTATAGTGTTGATCCAGAGGAAGGTAAAAACCTCTTTAAGGTGGAAGCCAATTGTCCTCATTTTAGGGAAAAAAATCCTTCCTGACTCCAATCTGGCATCAGAATAAATCCCTTCTCCAAACTATAACTTGTTACATTATTACACTCTAGAAATTTGTTCAGACCCTTTTTGAATTCTGTTAGTGAATTCACCATGACAGGTTACTTTGGCAGAGAGTTCCATAGTCTCACTGCTCTTACAGTAAAGAATCCCTTTATATGTTTATATTTTCTTTCCTCAAGACGTGGAGGATGCCCCCTTGGTCTCGATACAATCCTGGGTATAAATAGAACTTTGGAGAGATCTCTATATTGACCTTTAATATATTTAAACCTATATTATTATGTCCCCCCGAAGCCGTCTTTTCTCTAAAGTAAATAACCCTAATCTTGCAAATTTTTCTGGGTATTGCAGTCCACCCAGTCCTTTTATTATTTTCATTTCCCGCCTTTGAACCTGTTCAAACTCTGCAATGTCCTTCTTGTGCACTGGTTCCCAAAATTGTACACAATATTCCATGTGTGGTCTGACCAGTGACTTGTATAATGGGAGAATGATGTTCTCACCATGTGCATCTATGCCCCTTGTAACACACTCCATGATCCTTTTTGCCTAGTCAGCTGGTGACTGACACTGGCTGCTACAATTAAGCTTACTGCCCACCAGGATTCCCAAGTCCTTCTCCAGTCACCTTTTCCCAGCGTTTTTTCGTTTAACAAGGAATCATGGAATGGATTTTTCCTTCCCATGTGTATAGCCTTGCATTTATCAGTGTTAAATCTTATCTGCCACTTCTCTGTCCAGGCCTCCAATTTATCCTCCAATTTATCCAGATCCCTTTGTAATAAAACATTGTCCTCTATTGTCTTGATTACTTTACAGAGCTTAGTATCATTCTACTGTGCAATCCATGTGTAATGTCTTTAACAAATATATTAAAGAGAATAGGGCCTGTGGTCCCCGCTAGTAACAAGAATCCAGTCCCAGTATGTACCAATAATCACCACCCTTTGTTTTTTTAATCATTGAGCCAGTTGCTTGCCCACTTGCAAAGATTTTCAGCTAGTCCAAGCATTCTCATTTTACTTATCAACCTTTTATGTGGCACAGTATCAAATGTTTTAGAAAAATCAAATTCCTCGCCACAATCCAGTCTACAACTAAATTCCTAATAAAAGCTGAAGAGATTAGTCTGACAGGACCGATCCTTCATAAACCCATGCTGGAACGGCGTTATACATTTATTTTCAGTGAGATACTCCAGGATAGCATCTCTGAGAAAACCTTCAAACATTTTACCCACAACAGAGGTTAAACTTACCGGCGTATAGTTTCCAGGATCATTTTTTGACCCCTTTTTGAATATTGGCACCATGTTTGCTATGCGCCAATCCTTTGGGACATACCCCATTATAATACAGTCCATAAATATTAAGAATAGGGGTCTATCTATCACATTACTTATTTCCCTTAGGACACGGGGGTGTATACCATCAGGACCTGGTCATTTATCTATTTTAATCTTCTTAAGATGGAGCTACATTTCTTCCTGGGTTAGACAAGAAAAATTTAAGGTGGAGTTTACTTTATCCCTCTGCTCATCAACTGGAAGGTCATTTTCCTCAGTAAATACGGTGGAGAAAAAAATAGTTTAATAAGTTTGCTTTCCTCTCATCGCCCTCCACAATATCTCCCTCACTACTTTACGAAGGGATGACATTTTCAGTTTTAATCTTTTTACTATTTAAATAGTTAAAAAATATTTGGGGGTTAGTTTTACTCTTTGGCAATCTATCTTTCTGTCTCCAGCTTTGTTGTCACAATAACTTTTTTCACATATTTTATGTGTTTTCCTTATAGTTTTTTAGTGCCTCTTCACTGACCTCCTGTTTAGGTAGCTTACATTTTTATGGCTTTGTTGAGGAAATAAGATAGCTGTTATCAGCTCTGAGTGTACAAAGGTTTCTGTTGTTTACAGACCTGTTCTCCCCTTTTCTCTCTGCTCTATGTCTCATCTGATAGTAGAGAGTGACGTCACCACAGGTTGGGCTGCCGGCAGCATGAGAACTGGGTGTTATCTCGAAAGTAAGTTAGTCTCCTTTGTTTGTTTACTTTGAGCTCTGTAGCTCTCTGCACTTTAGATGACATATCCTGCTCTCATGTCAGAGCTATTAGAAGAGCTGTGAATATGAAGCTGATATGCTAATCATTGCTATAGAGCTACTCACAGCCTGGCCAGGAAGAAACAGGATGCATGATCTACAACTGCATTTTGCTCAGTGAAACAAAATGGTGAGACAACCCCTTTTAGTCTTTTGTCTCTGCTTGTCAGTGGTGAAATCGTCTAGCCTCATGTCTCTGCTTGTCAGAGGTGAAATCATTTTAGCCTTATGTCTCTGCTTTTCAGAGATGAAATCATTTAGCCTCATGGCTCTGCTTGTCAGAGATGAAATCATTTAACCTTATGTTTCTGTCTGTCAGAGGTGAAACTATGGGGGACATGTATGATCGGACTTTTCACATATTTTCAGGCGTATAATGCGCCTCATTGTGCCGGCTCTGCTGTCGGACGCACCTAATGCGCTGTTAGGCGCAAGGTTCGCCACTTTGTAATGAGCCTAACATGAAGGGGCGTTTTGTGGGCGTTCTGGGGCAGGACGCACCACATTAGAAAACTCCGACGCGTTGAAGTTTGCACCGCATTTATGAGCGCACTTCGGCACCGGCATACATCAGGCGCAGTTCTCCCGGTAAAAACGTGAAAACAGGAGTTTTGACGCGCCGATCTTCATACATGTCCCCCTATGTTTGTAAACCAATAAGAGTGAGTTCAAACCTACTTTCCCGTTTTCGTGGACTCATTAGTTTTGGATTCCCTACACAACAACAAAGTCAGGAAGCAATACAGCTGGATGCACCTCATTTCCTGTAGTACATGCTGGGCAGTAGGGAGCTCTGCAATCTTAGGAGCAGGCCAAAAGATGCACTAACACCAAGGGTAATAGGGGTGTCTCTTTTGCTTGTATCTTCACATGCAGTTGTAGTCTAACAGGGCATCATCTAAACCAGTGGTCTCTAATCTGTAGCTCTCCAGTTGTACCAAAACTACAACCTCCAACTCCAGGCTGTCAGGAGATGTTGGAAGTTGTAGTTTGACAAAATTCTGAGCAGCAAAGTTATTATGTGATGTCCATGATCTATTGAATGATATCTACGAGGGTGAGGCTTTCCTTGTGCTATGCACCCCGAGAAACAGGAGACACTAACTTTGAAGTTCTACTTTGCTGCCCTCATACATTACCTCTGCAGATCAAGAGACACCCTGTCTTAGAGCATTAAAGCTCAGTCTCAAATCTCATCTGCTCACTCAGCCAGTTGACTGCAATTAATCACATCATCATATTGACAGAATATGCTTGTAATTGCTTATAAACTGCTCCCTAGGGAGGAAAGCATCATGTATCTGTTATTAATGTCTGTGTTGTTATAATGCTGCTCTGGGTTGTTTTATTCTGTTTAAGTTAACAATACAGCAATGTCCATACAGAAAATCTACTGGGAAGCCTTTATTCTGTGGAAATGGTAACGGCCATTAAAATAAAAATAAAATACTTCTGGTGTACTATTCGTCATATTATTCTGGGTTATGAGGACATATTGGGGTATGACCTGGTGGAGAGGTGATAAGATTAAGCTGGTTATACATAGGGCAGTAATTGGGTTTGCTCATGCCGTAGATGTTTCTTCAGTTGGGACTCCTCACATGGTTTACTGTCATCTTCTCCTTCAATCCATTCATGCGTGTCTGACCAATGGATACTCTGTTGGACAGTTCTCTCCGGGTTTCCCTGTTTTCCAGACCTTTTTCAGTTGCTTGATGTTCATTTCCGTGTCTTTCTTGATGGTAACCAAACAACGGGTCTCCCTTATTTTTTTGTACTTGCTATCATGATTTTTTTTTACCATACTACTCTCTACTATCATACAGTATCATATAGAGTAGCAATAACTATTCTATAGAATGGGCAATTATAAGTGCACATGGTGGCTCATGGAAATGTAACACCACATGACCAATCCGTCACATAATCACCATCAAAACAGCAGATGGGACAATGGAAATGACTGGTTGTCTTATTGAGTAGATGGTTTGTGGCAAAGCTTCTAGCATAGCTGCCAACTAAATTTAGCCATAGCCTTAAAGTTTGTAGCAATTGGAGGTATCCTAAACTCTGATTACTACCCACATCCTTACTCCCATTGTCATACATGAGCATCATGGAGTGGTAGCATGGACATGGTTGGTCCACTCTTTTTTACAGGGCCAAAAATAGCCAAGCACCAAGGAAATGAATGGACCAACACTGCATAAGCTAATCCACCACTCCATTCGGATGACTCATTACTGCGATCCAGTAGTGAGCTGGAATGATGGACTCAGAAATCCATTCTGCTTGTAATCAGGGCCCCCACCATCATAAATATATCCCATACCCTGTGATTTCTCTGGGTCAACCCCTTTAAAGGGATTATCCGGGAGCATAAAGATTTCACAGAACACTAGAAACAGCATTTATATTAAAAAGTAAAGCTATTTCATTACCATCATGTGTTTCTTTTTTTTTCTTTTGCCTCCTTATTCATTCATTAGATCCACTTCTTGCAGTGAATCTTCCTGCTTGTGGGAGTATCAGTAGTTCTCCAGCATCTCTTTCCTACAACTCCCAAACGGCATTGCAATCTAGGGCTACCCTGCACAGTTATCACTGCTAGTGTCTATGTGCTAACATAAATGTGTAATCCCCCCAGCTCCGTACTTACTATCATGATTTCTTTTTACCATACTACTCTCTACTATCATTCAGAATACCAATAACTATTCCATAGAATGTGCAATTATTACTGCCACATGGCGGCTCATGGAAATGCAACACTATTACCACATGTAAAATCCATTACATAATCACCATCAAAACAGCAGATGAGACAACGGAAATGACTGGTTGTCTTATTGAGGGTGATGGTTAGTGGCAAAGCTTCTAGCATAGCTATCAGCTAAATTTAGCCAGAGTCTTAAAGTTTGTAGTAATTGGAGGTGTCCTAAACCCTGACTACTACCCACATCCTTACTCCCATTGTCACACATGAGCAATAATCAGAGGCCTTGTAACTAGTAGTGGCTAAATGGGAAAAAGAAATAACCTAGAAGGACTGGTTATAATGGGTATTAAAGGGGCTCTTTTGTGTTTTATACTCCTATTTTCAAGAAGCAATCTTCAAAAATGAAGTAGTCCTAGGATTTCCCCTTTGAACATGGCTGCAATGTTATATTTCCTTGTAGTGTCTTAATTACTGTATATACTTTGGAGGGCTGTATATGCCTATAGAGCCTGTGTGGTGAACGACACAGGAGAAAAATATCCAAAGTCACCCAGGGACTATCTTAACTACTGTATATACTTTGGAGGGCCAAATATCAATAAAAAGTAACTTTTATTAATAAACAGTTAAAAAGTGTAGATACACCTAGAACAGTATGTCTACCAACATAGCCCCCCTGGTAGGTGCAGAAACATATTGGGACATTTCTTTTGATTAGGGCATTGTAGGGGATATAATTATCAGGGAGAGGTTCGTGACGGAGCCGTCCTTGTCAGGACGGGGGCCCCGCACTTCTCTTGATAGGCAGGACTCATACTAGGGACCTAGTAGGGTATGTGTAGGGAGTGTGTAGAGAGTACATATATATATGCTACTAAACCTCTCACTCTGTCCCGTTATCTCGTTCTATTGTTGCTTTCTTTTGCATTTGGCACTCTACAATACTTGGGTGATGCACATTTTTGCTCCCTGCTAATTGTATCTGTTGTGCCTCTAAGTATACATCAGACCTCTGACCCCTGATGAAGCCAGGTTAGCTGGTGAAACATGTTGGGGAGGTCAGATATGACGTTTTAAATTGTGATTTCTCACCACTGTCGAAGTGTCACCTGCTGCAGACGGTGTCACAAGGGGGCCTTATTTGTTTTGTGTCCATGAGATTAGGGACGACTCCCCAAGTAGGAGGCTTGGGATCCCTTACTGGAGTTAGTAAATTGCTGTATATATAAGGCTTTCCTGTTAATAGGTGGTGTTCCACCAGACTTGATAATAGAAAAGGAGCTATTCCTTCTTTCAGTAGTAGAAAGGATTAAACGGTGAGGTTAGAAATCAGGTTTTTAAATAGTGCGTATAGCGGTTAAGAGTTATACATAATAAAAGTTACGTTTTAGTGTTAAATAGATAGAGAACTGATAGAGTTTAAGTTTGCCTATAGCAAAATAGTAAATATAGTGATCTAAGTATGCATGACTCTTGTTTCTAATTTGTGTATTTTACAGTTATAGGTGTATCTACACTTTTTAACTGTTTATTAATAAAAGTTACTTTTTATTGATATTTGGCCCTCCAAAGTATATACAGTAGTTAAGATAGTCCCTGGGTGACTTTTGATTTTGTTCTCCTGTGTCGTTCACCATATTTCCTTGTAGTGCCACCACAGAGAACATTAAACAGTGCATGGTGCTCATCTGTAATACATGGACGTACCAGGCCCTCCAGAGCGGGAGAAGATCTTTGTAGATGCTCTCTACTCCGGCTAATTGATAGAGGTCCCAGATAAGGTTCTACTATCAATTAACCCACAATGTCCTTATAGGGTTTTGAAAATTGTTTTTTTACACCAGAGAACCCCATATAAAATTAAATATAACTTGCAGCTCTAATATTCTGTTTTGTTGGCCTGGACATCAATGATCTTTCAACAACCTCCCTCTCCACCCTCACCATGACATAGAGGTCTTCTTCTCTTGACTGATCCCCCTGATGCTGTTGCTGAAAGGTCTAAGCCATATACAGCCTCAAATCCTGAAGAGCTCATTGTAGTAGAAGGCACATTAGAAGAGGAAGAGGAGAAAAGTGCGATCAGTGCCGTCTAATTCATAGAACACATCAATATTTCAGCTTCTAGAACATTTCTGAGTCTTTTAATGTCATACGCTCCATTTGTTTGACTCTGTGCAGTACATGTCATATGAAGTATATCTTGCACCGCTCTGCTGCCTGAATAAAAGGTGGCTGCTTGACAGATTTGCTCTATTGTAGTGTCTTGTAGCTCATCTAGAACATAAAACATTTAAGGAAAATTTCCTCACAAATAAAAAAATCATCATCTTCTGTGAAAATTGTAGTCGGTCTTATCTTATTTACATCTGAGAAAGCTTTCCTAGACTCCAGAATGGCATATCAGCCTACACAGTGCCATAACCATTGCTTTCTTCATGCTACATTACTAGGCAGTTTTTCCTTTCTAAAGCAAATGCTTAAAGTGAACCTGTCAGGTGGTTTATGTTGCCATATCTGAGAGCAGGATGTGATAGAGAGAAACTGAGCTCCGTGATATATAGGGTTATATGATAGAGGAGTGAAGCTGAGTTCTGTGATATATATAGGGTCATATGATAGAGGAGAGAAGACTTTTTGGGGGGAGGGGTCTGTGATATATAGGGTTTATATGAGAAGGATGGGCGAGAGAAAGGGTGAAACTCTGTGAGATATATATTTTTAAAATATTTGAAAAAGGGAAGGAGAGGAAGGTCTGAGCTCTGTGACATATAGGGATATATTTATAGAGGAGAGAAAGCTGAAATATCTGTGTATATAGGGTTATATGTGAGGAGAGAAGCTGAGTCTGTGAGATATAGGTTATATGATTGAGGGAGAGAAGCTGAGCTCTGGGAGATATATTGTTATATGATAGAGGAGAGGAGCTGAGCTCTGTGATATATAGGGTTATATGATAGGAGGAGAGAAGCGGAGCTCTGTGATTATTAGGGTTATATGATAGAGGAGAGAAGTTGAGCTCTTTTGGGAATATATAGCGGTTTATATTAGGGATTAGAGGATGAAGGAGTCTGAAAAGGGGCTATGTGAAATGAGCTTATTAGGGTTATATGATAGAGGAGAGGAGCTGAGCTCTGGATATTGGTTTATGATAGAGGAGAGAAGTTAGCTCTGGATATATAGGTAAATGATAGAGGAGAGAAGTTTAGCTCTGTGATATATAGGGTTATTATGATAGAGGAGAGAAGCTGAGCTTCTGTGAATAGTATATGGGTGTTATATGGATAGAGGGAAGAGGAGCTGAGCTCTGTGATATATAGGGTTATATGATAGAGGGAGAGGAGCCGAGCTTTGTGATATGTAGGATATATAGAGAGGATTTTACCAATGGAACAACTCATTAACAAAGCTCCCTAAGTCCCTTGACCACTGCAGTGTATGTATAGGCCGCATTGCTTGCGTGTTCTTTACATATGAAGCATCACTTGGGATGTTGAGCTGTTCACTTTGACTCTATAGTCATTTCTGTTTGAGCCACATTCATTGGCACTGACAAGAGGTCGTCAATATGGCATGTTCCAGTTGGTAACGAGCGGTTTCCTGCAGAGTCTAATGAGTTGTCTTCACTGCGCTGCACTACTAAGTTTTATGGAAGGTCATTAATGTATTTCCACACCTCCAAATACTTTATGTTGCACATGGATGTCTTTTATATTGATGTATGTATTGTGACACTTTACGATTATGAATTGTATCATTGCATATAGCACTTTATAATCATGAGTTGTATGATGCAATTTGTTAATTAATTGTATCCAGTGATATCTGCACACGCTGGTTTGAACACTATAACACTTTCTTGCACTCGGTTATTTAATTCGTTTCTTCACCTTTTTTCCATGATATGTTAGGCTTTTTTTATGTCATTTCATGTTAGTTTTTTTTCTTTAAGGGAAAATATTTTGTGAAACTATCTGATGAAGTGTCGGTCCAGACACGAAACGCGTTAAGCTTTTAATTGTTTTTAAATTGTGCAGGGTGTAACAACCCTTTGCCATTTTTTAAAACAATAAATATATGTCCTAGCTCATTTGCCTGAGATGTTGCACTATCTACGAGTGACGGGTCGTTTTTTCCTTTTTCTGGTTATTCTACCTATTCCCCACCATCGCTGGTTGACGTGTGGGATCCGAGGACCTGCGGCTGCCGTATATTTGGGCTTGAACGGAAAACCTCCATGAGATGATGAGAGTTGTGCCTCTAAGTCAAAAGCACAACTCATGCAGGTGAGCACATTTTAATTATATTGTGTTCCCTATTCCCTAATTTGTTTCACGATTGTGCGCCCCCTTGCTTTTTTTTCCCTTTGTGTCTTATATCTATCTATCCTCATATCTATCTATCTATCTATCTATCTATCTATCTATCTATCTATCAATCTATCCTCCTATCTATCCTATCTATCCTCCTATCTATCTATCTTTCTATCTATCTATCTATCTATCTATCTATCTATCCTCATATCTATCTATCCTCATATCTATCTATCTATCTATCTATCTATCTATCTATCTATCTATCCTCATATCTATCTATCTATCTATCTATCTATCTATCTATCCTCATATCTATCTATCTATCTATCTATCTATCCTCATATCTATCCTCATATCTATCTATCTATCTATCTATCCATCAATCCATCATCATATCTATCTATCTATCTATCTATCTATCTATCTATCTATCTATCTATCTATCTATCCCATATCTATCTATCTATCTATCTATCTATCTCATATCTATCTATCTATCTATCCTCATATCTATCTATCTATCTATCTATCCATCCTCTATCTATCTATCTATCTATCTATCTATCTATCCATCTATCCTCTATCTATTTATCTATCTATCCTATATCTATCTATCTATCTATCTATCATATCTATCGATCCTCTTATCTATCTATCCTCATATCTATCTATCAATCTATCTATCTATCCTCATATCTATCTATCCTCATATCTATCTATCCTCATATCTATCTATCTATCTATCTATCTATCTATCTATCTATCTATCAATCTATCTATCTTCATATCTATCTATCTTCTATTATCTATCTTCTATCTATCCTCATATCTATCTATCTATCTATCTATCTATCTATCTATTATCTATCTATCTATCTATCCTCATATCATCATATCTACTATCTATACTATCTATCTATCTTTCTATATCTATCTATCTATCTATCTATCTATCCTCATATCTATCTATCTATCTATCTATCTATCCTCATATCTATCTATCTATCTATCTATCTATCTATCAAAATATCTATCTATCTATCTATCTATCTATATATCTATCTATCAAAATATCTATATATCTATCTATTCCATTGTCTATCAACCTCATTTATGTCTATTTATTAATCTATGTATCTTTTCTTTTTGTCATTAGATATAGAGATATGAACGCATGGTGCAATGTGGCATCATAAAAAGTCACTGTGTGAACCATCCTGAATGTAATAACAGACACTGTATGCAGTGATTAGATGGTGTAGTGGTCAGGCTGCTTGTTTTTGCACTGACAAGCCTAGAGAGCAATGTTTAGTGAGTGCAGCTGGCCACCCTCTCTAGCAGGAAGCCCATGGCATCCTGTGCATGTAACTGGACAACCTGTCTGGATGCCAAGGGCACAATGTTGTTTGCGTGGAAGAAGCTTGGCACACTGTCTTGGATTGTAAGCGTACCTATTCAGCCTGTACATTTGCCCAGGGCACCCCATGTGACATGCCAGGACTGTGGAGGTGCTCTGCAGTTAGCAGGATCCTGCTTGTCACTGTCAGAGCTCAATCAAACAGATGGGTTACAGCTGTGTGTGCCAGCATGGGGAACAGGACGCTCCCAGCCACTGGGGAGGTGGAGAAGAGACAGAAGGAAAGAGCAAGAAAGGGAGAGAGCAGAAGAGTTGGAAGGAAGAGAAGTGACAGACAAAGGAGAGACAAGTGCCACAGACTGCACAACAGACCGAACCAGCTAATCATAGCATGGAAAATATGCATAAAGAAGTTTCTATATAATGCCCTGTTATAAGCTGCAGACTAAAAGGTTAATGGCCCTTTAAGAGATTTTGGGCTATGCTTACCAAATAAGCGGCTGCACCCACTCTCTCCAATGCAGTAAAAAGGGTAAGGGTTCGGTTTAGGGATAAGGATTGTCTTGCTAAAGAAAGGTATTTTTTGCAAGATATGGATTCTTGGACACAACAGTGATACGGTATATGATACATGGTGGTTATATGAGCAAAACAATCCAGATGGGGTACAGAGGTAAATGTCACATGGGGAGCCCAGTGCCTAAGGGGACCCAACGACCCCTCTGTTTCATAAGAATATATCACTATAAGAAATACTGTTCTAATTCTAATATTAAACTATACTACTATAGCTACTTTTTATCTATTAGTATTTATGTTATGTATATATACCCTGTTTCCCCAAAAATAAGACAGTGTCTTATATAAAAAAAATTTAAAGACTTATTTTTACATAGTTACATAGTTTGTCAGGCCGAAAAAAGACATACGTACATCCAGTTCAGCCCATTTATTAAAGTGTTGCTAAAGTGTTAAAGTGTTGATCCAGAGGAAGGCAGAAACCCCCATGAGGTAGAAGCCAATTGACCTCATGTTAGGGAAAAAATTCCTTCCTTTTAGGGGATGTTTTTTTCTCTGTGAACTATAATTCGCATTTATTGTTCATCACAAACATCAGCATAAGCAGCCAAACTCTGAATTGCATAACTAAAAATTCACTATGTCTTATTTTCGGGGGTGTCCAACATAATCTAAGGCGCAGTACAGGGGCTGCCATCACTCACATCTGTCCCTGTAGTGCACAAGCTATATTCCTAATCAGTTTATTAGTGTATTTCTAGAGTATGGTAGGAGACCACAGTCTCCAGAGTAAAGCCAAGCAACTCAGGTAGAACATACAAGCTGGGGCTCTATAAAGATTTCATCTGGGGCCCAGGATAAGTTATATTTGTATCAAGGTTAATAATAAAAGTCAATCACAAATAAAGCTAAATGTATCAGATGTGCTTAATAATGTTGCCGGTAATGAGTTGTTGAAGTTTTCGGCTTCCGGTGAGAAGAACATCTGTGCCAGTGTGTGTCCATGACAACTCATCCTACCCCTGCGCTTTGAGAGCTTATTGACATTGACATTGAGCAACCAGGCAGGTATCCGCTTTCATTCCCTTACATGTGATATGAAAACCAGAATTATGTTATGACGATCGGGGGTCATAAGTTCCATTGTTATACATGGGATTGGAAAATGGTACCATGAGACACAGGCAAAGGCGGCCTGTAGCTTCAACCACTGATGACTGGACTCAGAAGACTAAGCGGGTGCAAGCACCACTCCTGCCATCAATCAACGCTTTGAACTTGGAATAATAATGAAAAAATAAACTTTTCTAGAGGACGTCATGGATTTCCTGCACTGGACCTTATATTTAAAGGGGTTGTCTCACTATAAAGAATTGCTTTTTATGTTAAAGATCTTGCAAAAACAAGTCACTTTGTAATATGTGTCCATTAGCAGTGTCCTACCTATTCTGAGATATCCCCTCCTGTATGGGCTGCATCAGCTCCTCAGGTCACTCTAGCTACAGACCTGTTTGATCTCTCCTGATAGGCTGCGAGCACTGGTTGCTATAGTTACAGACCTGGCTACTACTGCAGTCTAGTAGAAGCCAGTAAACACGCCCCTCAATTCAAAGTGAATCCAAGAAAACAGCACT
The DNA here is from genome assembly GCA_025379985.1 of Phyllomedusa bahiana. Classification (NCBI taxonomy): domain Eukaryota; kingdom Metazoa; phylum Chordata; class Amphibia; order Anura; family Hylidae; genus Phyllomedusa; species Phyllomedusa bahiana. The sequence continues at coordinate 114,625 of JAODAL010005286.1, forward strand.
GAGGTAAGATGAATCAATGTAGTGAGACAACCCCTTTAATGACTACTATTTAAAGGGGACTAAAGACATCTCCTGATATATTAGTTTTAGTCAATCCTTGTGTTCCCTGTGATATAACAATTCTGGAGCCTCTTCTCTTATATCTCTGTGTTCTGCTGTTCCTCTTTTATTCCTCCTGGAAATATATTTCTGAATCTGTCAGAAGGGTGTTACCATTCCAGTTTTCAGAGGGGCGTGTCCTGTACACACTGACAATCTCAGCACTGATTGGACACTGTCAGACTGTGCACGGACAGGCCCCCAACTGGTAACACCCCCCAGGTGTTTGGTAATGAATTTCTAGGAGGAATAAGAGGGGGACCATGCAACATTGAAATCTAAGGTGCAAACTGCACCTAGTTTACTGTTCGTACATACATAGAATAGAGCTGCATCAATTTTTTGCCGCAAAATACACCAAAAATGGCAAAGCCCAATTCTGACTTGTCGCCCATTTGTCTTTATCTTCTATTTTAAGGATATTGAAGATATATTTTAGATATTTTTTAATTGTAACCCCAAATTAGTGGAAATTTGTCTTTCTCTGTGATTTCTGCTGTAAAGAATATCCCTAAATGCTGTTAAGTTCAGGATAAAAGATGCCAGCTCCAGAACTGTTGTTTCACACGGCTTTTTTTCTTGGATCGTGTATTTGGAGGAGTGGCTGTCTCCATTTTAGCTGTGCACACCTGTCAACTTGCTGCATGAGTACCTTATCATCAGTGTGAATGGAGCCCAGCCCTGAATGCACGGTGGCTTTTCTCCACAGAGAAAAGTATTAGAGTTAGGGGATGTTCACACGGTGTGTTGGGTCCGTGTGAACATACGCTTTTAGATGCGTGTTTGGGTCCATCTGCTGGACCCTACATGGACCCAAACACGCATCTAACAATGAGCAGTGTGATTTACATTGCTTGCAATGTAAAACACGTATCGGCGTTCACATGAGTAATCACCGCTGCGTCTCTCACTGCGTCTTTCGGATCCATTCCGAGAATGGACATGTCAATTCTTGATCCGAAAGACACAGCAGGAGCCCTATAATAAAGTATAGGGTGCGATCCTGCTGCATCAAACACGGATCCAAAATCGTATCCAAAAACGCTGTGTGAACGGCCCTAAGGAACCCACCTGATAAGACTACCATGATGCAGTAGGTGGGCACATGCAAGTTGATCAAACTGTGCACTAAGGGCGACATGTCCCAACATGCCAACGCCAATTTTTTTCTTCTATTTTCCGCCAAAATTACTTTTGACACCATATTCTTGATGTAAATGAACTGTCCTACACCTAAACAAGGCGCATTATACGCCAGGCACGACACTTTGTAATGCGCCTAAATATGGTGCGCTGTGCGCCCCCGTAGTGCAATGCGCCTATTGAGGGGCATCACATATGTTATGCGCCTCTGTCGGGCAATGCACCTCGATAGGCGCATTACATATACCACCAATGATATGCTATGTGCTGCAAGTTGCACAATGCGCCTTTTTTGATGCGATTTGCCTTTTTAGGTGCATTGCGCTTTTTAAAGCGCATTAGGTTTTCAATGCAAGGTATACGTGATGCCAGATTTTGGGAAGGATTGGACTTTCAGGCGCACTTTACCCTGATTTAATGCGCCTAAAACTGGCGTGGAAACGTCACTTTTCTGACATCTCTCCCTAAATGTCTTGGTTTATATTGTATATATTTATCTTGTATAAAGCAGAGCAATCATGTATTTTACATGTTCCACTAGTTCATTATTTGTTTGGGTTTTAGTGCCAGGTATGTGCTTCTGTATTTGGCGTTTGTTATTTCACCAGTATTTACTAAAACAGACATGTTAGTAATGGCCACAGGGACTCTTTAAAGGAATTATCGGGTTAAGAAGAGCATTTTTAGAGTTGACAGAAAGAGGGCACCCATTTAGACCTTCATCTATTAACCAGAGCGGATACTGGCTACAAAGATTGTTTTTGCCGCTGGCGGACTCAGGCATTCATGCATTACAGTAGCAGTCCATCGACGACTATTGTGACAATGTAATGCATCTTGTCTCCTGTGGTGGCGCTGCAGGGGAATTAAACACTTGCTGCTAGGTTTTCCTGCAGATTAAAGATAATCCCTGGGGTTCCCAGCAGCAGGACATTCTGTGATCAGTTTAGTTTCAAGGGACCCCTCTAACAACAGGGGATGGTATGAAGAGAACAGCCTCTTTAAATGTGAAAAATAAATAACTTACATATTGGTCCTGGTGCCGATTGCCGGGGTGACCCATTGATTGTGTCCTGTGGGCACTAATTAAAGTATTAATGTATACACTGATCAGCCATAATAATAAAACAAAAAGGTGCCTCGAGAAATCGTCCAGCAATGTGAAACGGCCGTAGGCCTGCGTGTGCATCGTTCTCCCATCTATGTGCTGCTGGTTATATGGAATAGAGCTTTGAAAATAAGACCGGTGAGCGGCGACCATTTCTTTATTTAAGCATTGTACACGGAACTTTCTCTGTTTGCAAAGCAACCACTGCAGAAGAATAAGGGGGAGACTTCCGTGAAGTTTGAAAAAAGGCGTCTCCCATATTGAAAACAAGGATTGATTGGTGCCAATCCATTTACCTCTTTTGTGTGGAATAACAATAAAACCACTGACAGGTGAAGTGAATTAGATTGATTATCCCGTTGCAGTGGCGCCTGTCATTCTTGGGATATATTGGACAGCGAGTAAACAGGCAGCACTGTACCGAAAGGGGATGAATCATCAGAAATTCAAAGTTTTATGTTAACACATTTTTTAAGAATTTTGGGGGATTTGATTTATAAATTTCCCCATTGTTCTTTATTTAGAAATAAATCCTGACATTTTGCAGTTTTCACTTTGGCCACTAACCCTAAAAATAGTCTGACGCTTCCTGTTCTGTAGAGATCACTTCTCCGCAGCTCTCTTCTCAGTATCATCACAGGCAGGATTACACTGACACATGACAGCTACATGGAGATAACTTGGGATCTACCATTCACAATAGGCAATGGTCACAGCTCACCTCCTATCCAGTGACTCGTGAATAGGCAATAGAACATGCCCACAACACTGTCCCATAGAAGTCAACAAACATTTCCAGACTACAGGTTTCAGTGGCTGCTGTAAAGCATAAAGGTCACTGCCGAAAAATCTCCTCCAGATAAGTGTATATGTACACACAACACACACCACACACACACACACACACACACACACACACCACACCACACACACACACACACACACACTATATATATATATTTTTTTTTTTTTTGGGTCAGTATAGCCCTGTAGAGTAGTGAACCATATCTGTAAGTGAACCAGATATGAAGTGTTTGATAGAGCTGAATCAAGGTATGTTGAATGTGAAATAGTGGACTAAACCTACCATCATTTGTTCTGCTGTTATGTATAATTGCTGTTTTCTGGTTTGTTGAAGCTGTGAATAATGGGGACTACACCTCCCATCATTTGTCTCAGCTGATATAGTATTATTGCTGTGTTTTTCTGGTATGTTGAATGCATAGATTTCTCCCAATCTCTGTCCTGAATAATTCCTGTGTTTATTTGTATTGATAGTGACCTGACAATCTGCCCCTTGTAGCATCTCCTCGACTGGCTTATTTGTAACTCCACCCTTAGCTGGCAGCTAGGGCCCACTGATTTATATCAATGAACTCCACATGGATAGTATAAATTGTTCAGCTTGGGTCCTGTATAGCCATGTATGTAGGTGAACCATTTCTGTAGTGAACAGTATATGAAAGTGATTGATAGAGCTGAATCCAAGGTATCTGAAAATATAAAACCGAAAATTAAGACCGAAAGTGGGGTTGAGGGGGGCTAGGAGGAAACGCCTTTTATGTAAGTATCCTAGACTTCACAAAAAAAAAAAAAAAAAACCCTATTCACCTTGCTCAGTATTGCTGTTCCTATCTTGCAGTCCATTCCTCTGGCTTACAACCCAGTTATTACCCTGAGAATCTTATCCACATCAGCGCCATAGCTCCTTCCTCACTGTGTATCACACACTCTCCTTTCCCCTTTTCATATACCTCAAAAAACTGCTCCACATCATTGCGCACAAACGCTCTCATACTCATCACTGAACCATCTGTTGTATCTTTTCTCTCTCTGCTTCTGTGCTGCATGGTGACATCTCTCCTAACCCGGGCCACTACATATGCTCATCCCACCTCCTCCTCCCATAGAAACCCTGTAAACCTAATTGCTATTCGCTGTACTTCTTTCCAGTCCTTTTAAATGTGCTCTGTGGAACGCCCGATCCGGCTGCAACACATCACTGCTGTTCATGACCTGTTTCTCTCCAACTACCTCAACCTGCTAGCCCTCACAGAAAATGGCTCCAGCCACTGACCACGCTTCCCTTGCCGCTCTCACCTATGGCAGGGCCTACACTTCACCCACACCCCCAGACATGAGAACAGGACGGGTGGAGGAGTTGGCATATTCTCTCTCTCACTGCATTACCAGGTCCTGCCTCCTGCACCCTAACGCACTTTCCCCTCCTTTGAGGTCCACACCTCAGACTCTTTCGAGGCCATTTTCCCTCCGGAGTCGCGGTTGTGTACAGACTATGGCTCACCCGCCAGTTTCTGGATCATTTTGCTGCTGGCTCCCTCATTCCTCTTTACTGAAATACCACTCTCCTCATGGGTTAATTTTTACATCCCTATGATGACCCATGTTCCTCTGCCTCTCTGATCACTTTCACTAACCTCTTCTTTGGCCTCTCGCAGTTTACTAACTCCCCACCCACAATGATGGGAACTCTCTGGAATGGGTTTTCTGTAACGTTTCCTCATCTATAACTTAATAATTCTCCTTACCTCTCTTGATCACAATCTTATTTCTTCTCTATTACTAATTCTCAACCAATCTCTGGACACACCTGCCGCTCCCGTTCCAAAAATATCCACTTCACTGAAACACTCCAGGAATTTCACCAGAACCATACAGTCCTCAATGCCACCAATATCCTCCTTCTCTGACTGAACTGGCGTCCACCCTGGACACTCTGGCACGATCACAACGCACCACCAGAGTCAGACACCACTGCCCTGGCACACACCTCTGAACGTCATCTGCAGCGATGTTCCAGATGTGCGGGGAGCGTCTGTGGAGGAAGGCGAAAGCTACCTGAAGACTTTTCATCCACTACAAATTTTAAGCTCAGGACTTATCAAACTGACCTTCACAGCGCAAACAAAAATAATTCACCTCCTATCCGCAAACGTACACAACAACACTAACGCGCTGTTTGACACCATCCACTCCACTTCTCAGGCCCTAAAGCTCAGGGCCCCGGTCTTGACCTCTGTGCTGAAAGACCCTGCCATCACTTCAAAGAGAAAATTGACAAAATCCGGCAAAACAGCTCATATCAAACCCCAAGCCAGCAGCCATCTTGGTCCCTCCTCGCACATCCACCAGCCTTACTCTCAGCTTTGGACCCCCCCCCCCCCACGACGACAGAAGAAGATGTGTCAGGCTTCTGCTGTCTGCAGCGCCCCACCACCTGGTCTATGACCCCATTCCCTCCAACTTGTACAGTCTATTTCTCAGCTATCATCTCTCAATAAATGACAATCTGTAAACTCTCTCTACCTTGGGATCTTTCCTCTTCCTTGTAAAACATGCTGTCATAACTTCCTTACGGAAAAAGCCCCACTCTGGGGACCCATCCTGCGCTGGATAACTAGCCGACTAGTCTCAACCTGCCCTTCATCTCCAAACTCCTGGAACGCGTGCTTGGTTACTTCGTCTAATCCGACTATCCTCTATAACTCTCTTCTCGATCCTCTGCATTCAAGGTTTGCCCTTACATCCACGGAAACGGCTCTAACTAAAAGTCTCAACATGACCTCCTAAAGCAAAATCTCAGGGGTAACTACTCATTGCTGCTTCTTCTGGATCTCTCTGCAGGTTCTGACTACTGTTGGATCACCAACTTCTCCACAGCATGCTCAGCACATTTGCCTTCCAGGACCCACTGCTCTTCTTGGTTCTCATCTTACCTTTCTAAAACCGCTCCTTCAGGGTGTCTCATTTGAATGTTTCTACCTCTCTCTCTTCCTCTTGCTGTCGGGGTTCCTCAGGGATCAGTTCTTAGGTCCTCTCCTCTAATTCATTGTACACAGCCCCATTGAAAACCATCAGTTAGTTTGGCTTTCCCAGTTACCTTCTCTACGCTGATGACACCCTATTATACATCCTCCCGAGGAACATCACTCCTGCTCTGCTTCCAAAACACCAGGCGACTGCCTGGTCTGCTGTCTCGAATCATGTCCTCCCTGTATCTTAAAACTAAACCTCACTAAAAAACTGAACTTCTAGTCATGGCCACCATTACTAACAGACCCTTACCATGCCTTTCTAGTCTCAGTGTGTGGCACCACCATAATCCTTAGGCAGGCGGCCCGCTGTCTGGGGTTATAACTAGATTCCGATTCTGTCTTCATCATATATCCAATCCCTTGCCCGCTCTGTTACCTGCACCTTCAAGAAACATCTCCAGAATTCCGTCCTTTCCTTTTCCTCATGTGAAACAACTCAAACTCTCATTGTTGCTCTTATTCTTTCTCGTCTGACTTACTGTACTCCTTGCTTTATCGGTATCCCTCTCTGCAAACTCTCCCTCTCCAATCTGTCCCGATTGCAGCAGCCAGGCTTGTCTTCTTGCCAGCCGTATTCTTGATGCCTTAACTGTGTCAGTCACTGCACTTGTTGCCTATTCCCTGTACAGGATAAAACATAAAATCATCACTCTCTCTCATAAAGATCTCCACAATCGCTGATCCTCCCTACATCTCCTCCCTAAGCTCTGTTACCACCCTACCTGCCTCTCTCCGCTCTGCTGATGATATCAGGTCACACTCATCAATCATCCGGAAACCCACCATGCCCAGTCTCCAAGACTTTCACTGTCGGACCAGTTCTCTGGAACATGCTACCGCAGGCGCGATCAGGCCTCTCGAACTTCTCATAGCTTTAAAAGGGGCCCTGAGAAACTCTTCTCACTCTGGCCTTACCAGAATCCCTTAATCTAACACCCTTCCCTCCCCCACACTCCATAGCGCACTCATCTCATTTTCAGCACTTAACTGTATATAGATTAGATAGAGGTGGCAGGATCACCCTTTTAGTAAAAAAAAAACAATTTTGTCACATGGCGGCCCATTGAAACTAGCACTTCTTCCCCCTTCGCTCCCCGAACACCCAAAGATTGTAAACTTTTGCGGCAGGGGCCCCCACACCTTGTGCCATCTGTAAGATTTTTAAATGTTAAGTCTGTACGTTTCCCCTCAAATTTGTAAATCGCGGAATATGTTGGCGCTATATAAATAAAGATTATTATTATTATTATATATATTATACACTTATCTGGAGGAGAACAGAGGCATGTATATATTGCTGTTTTCTTTTTGTCTCTTGATTTTTTTTCTTTGTGGGGAGAAGGAGATTATGGATTATCTATCATGAGACATAATGATGACCATTACTTTCAGTGGGATGACTTGGAGACACTACGATATGGACAACTTAATGTGCCGATCTGAGTCTTTATTCATTCCGTGTACTCGGGTTCAGACGGGGGTCGGGGGCCCACGGTGGATTTTACCTGGGGGCCCACCATTGAGCTGTGTAGGGGCCAAACCGGGGGGTTTTTATTTCAGGGCCCACCACCTACTTAAATGACTGACATCCCTCCTAACTCTGCCTTTTTGTTTTTTTCCCCCCTTTTTCCTTTTTTTGCCTCTTCTGAGTATGAATATGCAATTAAAAAACAACTCGGGTTGATCAGGGGTCCACCAGGGGTTTTCCCCTGTTCCCCTGTGGGCCAAGTCTGCACATACTGAGAACACACCTGAGAGGACAGTGCACACGCGTGGGAACTTCTGGAGTGTGTGATGCTCCCCCTTTAAAATTTTGGGAACTTGTATGACCCGGGGGAACAAAAAACCACACAAGATTTTGTGACGCCTGCACAACAGTAATACCGGGATGCAGAATATTTGTTTCACATTTTTTGAAACCCCAACACATATTGAGGAAAAAACCATCAAATTTGGGCTGCGGTGGAGATGTGACTTTTCCCATGTGTCATATAATTTTGCTTTCTTTATCTGCATTTGGTATTTTTTGGCTAAAAGACTATAGGGAGCAATTGATGGATTTATAGGGTGAAAACCACTGACTTGTGGGACCGCCCTTTTTGGGGCGATTGCCCTCCCTTAAGGGGAAAAAAGATGGTTTTTAAGGAATTTTTTAACCCAATGTATTATTTGTTTGTCCTGTATAAAATTATGACAATATATATCCTTGATTCTCATATATAGAGATATTGGGTTCTGTAACCATTGTGTCAATACCTACATTCAAATTGTTTTTTTTATCTAATTTCACCCCAAAATTTTTTGGGCGACAGTCAGAAAAGGGCGCCGCCACGCCGTTTAAGGGCGCTTAAAGGTGGTTGTGCAACGAATGGAGAAGTTCATAAATCGGCAGGGGGTATACCTTGCAAGTATGCAATCTGAGCACATAACAGGTCCATGGAAAAACTTAGGCACATAACTTGGCGCTTCCAATGTGTGGCCGGGTGAAATTGCGCCATTTTGGTGTTGACTGTCAACATATATAAATAGAACTAAAAAAACACCAAAGAAAAATGGAGAAGCCCAATTCTGACATGTCGCCCCCTTATCTTGATCTTCTATTTTAAGAATATTGAAGATATATTTTAGATAGGGTTCTTGATTTTTTGGCAGTGATATTTTTCATTGTAACCCCAAATTAGTGAAAATGTGTCCTTCTCTGTGATTTCTGCTGTAAAGCATATCCCTAAATGCTGTTAAGTTCAGGAAAGATGCCTGCACCCATAATCCTGTACAGGAAACTTTAAAAATAATATACAATTAATAAAAATTTAAAAAAATTAAATAAAATTGTATCCGGTTATTAATAATTTAAAAAAAAAATTGTGCTTATAATTCTCCGGTAAAAAGGGCAAAAAAAAGACTAGCAACTTCAAAAAGGGGACACAAAAACCAAAAGGGCATTCGCTCTTGCTGTCTATGGGGCATAGTGCCCATGCTGACCCCTGCCCTCTACTGAAAATGCCAACAAGGGGCACATACCTTGCTCGGATCAGGGGAAAATGGAAAAGGTGACTTAGTCTGATGAATCACATTTTCTTTTTCACTATATGGACAGCTGGGTGCATTTATCTCACTTACCTGGGTAAAAGATGGCACCAGGACGTACAATGGTAAGAAGATATACCAGCGGGGGCACTGTAATGCTCTGGGCAATGTTCTGCTGGAAACCCTGTGGTCTTGGCAACATGTGGATTGTACAGACCAAGTCTATCCTTTTATGACAGCGGTTTTTCCAAAGGGCATTGGCCTTTATTAGCAGAAAAATGTCCAGTCCACATTGCAGGACTAACTAGAGGAACATGACCAAGTGCAAGGTGCTGACAAGTCTCAATTTATAAGACCCATTAGATCTGTTGGTAATGGTTTGTGCCTGATCCTTCAGGACACCTTTAGAGATCTTATGGAGTCCATGGCATGGGTGGTTGTTTCTGGTGAAAGGAGGGAGATCTATACTATGTAAGGCAAGTGATTTTAATACTATGTCTAATCAGTGTCATTGACCGCAATAAAATTCACAACAAACATTTTTGGTAAGGCCTGCACTGTCCTTGGATGTGCAGTTTGCATAGTCAAAGGCTTTAAACACCTTTTAAAAGTTATGCAGCCATAACATCGGTGATGTACTTTCCCAAAAGGGAGAAATGCAGAAAGATGAGGGCAGTCCTAGAAAGTGTCAGAAGTGCCTATATAACAAGCGACAAACATAAAGGGCTTTTTCTCCCGTTCATTCATCACAATTCCCTTTAAGAGACCTGTCAAGTGGTTTATGCTGCCGTATCTGGGAGCAGAATGTGATAGAGGAGAGGAGCTGAGCTCTGGAATATACAGGGTTATATGATAGAGGAAAAGGGCTGAGCTCTGGAAAAATAGGGGTTTTAAAAAAGAGGAAGAGTGAGCTCTGTTATATAGGGTTTTTGTAGAGGAAGAAACTGACTCTGCGTAATAGGTTATATGATAGAGGAAGAAAAAAGCCATGTACAAACAAATGGGAAAGTCCAACCATCTACCACCAGGGGGAATGGGTCATGCTCAGAGATAAACATGCTTTGGCCGACATTCATATCAACCCATGAACAAAAGCAAAAGACCTTGTAAATGGGGCGGAAGCCAGAAAAATTTTGGCATTATCCACTTAAACCATAACTGTATCAAAGGGGCTCAAAAAGGCCACTCTGCCAGGAAAACCATTTCTCCAAAAGAAACATTAGAAAACCAGATTTAATTTTTTTAAAAGCACAAGGAACAAAGACCTACATTTTTGGAGTGCCCGTTTCCTTTTGAAAGAACTGTTTGGGAGATAATACCCTCGTTACATTTGGAGGAAAAAGGGAGAAGCTTGGAAGCCTAAAAACACCATCCCAACTGTGAAACACGGGGACGGAAGCATCATGTTGTGGGGTTGTTTTGCTGCAGGAGGGACTGGTGTACTTCACAAAATAGATGGCATAATGAGGAAAGTAGATTATGGGTCAATACTGAAGCAACAGCTCAAGACATCAGCCAGGGAGTTAAAGCTTGGGAGGAAATTGGTCTTCCAAATGGATAATGACCCGAAGCTACTGCCAAACTGGTTACAAAGTGTCTTAAGGATACCCAAGTCAATGTTTTGAAGTGGCCATCGCAAAGTCCTGGTGTAATCCTATTGAAAATGTATGGGCAAAGCTAAAAAAGGCATGGTGGAGCAAGGCGACCTACAAACATGGCTCAGTTACACCAGTTCTGTCAGGAGGAATGGGCCAAAATTCCTACCAACTATAGTGAGAAGCTTGTGGAAGGATCCAAACCGTTTGACCCAAGTCATACAGTTTAAGGGCAACGCTACCAAATACTAATGAAATGTATGTATACGTTTGACTTTGCAGAAAGTAATAAAAATGCCTTAAAAACTCTCTCATTATTCTGGTATTTGGTAAATATAAATAATTTTTGGTTCCTAATTGACCTAAAATGGGGAAGGTGTATTCTGATTTCATATCAGATAGTGAGAAAAACATGCAGATGGGGCTTTCTGTATAGTGTATGTAAATTTCTGGTTTCAATTGTATATGTACATGAAGGTTCTATACCTTGTATGTCCTGAATGCAATGTTGATTTATGTCTATACCCTTTAATGTGCCCGACACAGTGTTGATCTATGTACATAAAGGATAAATACCTTGAATTCTGGATGAAATGTTGATCTATATACATGAAGGTTGTATAACTTGAATGTGCTGAATGCAATGTTGAGCTATGCACATGAAGGCTGTATACCTTGAAAGTGCCAGATGCAATGTTGATCTATATGTCCCAGCCAGAGAGCGCCTCCATCAACTGTCCCAGCCAGAGAGCGCCTCCATCAACTGTCCCAGCCAGAGAGAGCCTCCATCAACTGTCCCAGCCAGAGACTGCCTCCATCACCTGTCCCAGCCAGAGACTGCCTCCATCACCTGTCCCAGCCAGAGAGCGCCTCCATCAACTGTCCCAGCCAGAGACTGCCTCCATCACCTGTCCCAGCCAGAGACTGCCTCCATCACCTGTCCCAGTCAGAGAGCGCCTCCATCAACTGTCCCAGCCAGAGAGCGCCTCCATCAACTGCCCCAGCCAGGGAGTGCCTCCATCAACTGTCCCAGCCGAGAGCGTCCCCATAAAAACTGTCCCAGCCAGAACGCGCCTCCATCAACTGTCCCAGCCAGAGAGTGCCTCCATCAACTGTCCCAGCCAGAGAGCGCCTCCATCAACTGTCCCAGCCAGAGAGCGCCTCCATCACCTGTCCCAGCCAGACATCTAACTGTCCAACTGTGATCTAACACTATGCTCTTCTTTTCCCTCATCATCGCTATCCCCACTCTCCTCACACTTACTGTTTTATCCCAAACTCCCTCGTGGACAATGAACTCTACATCTCCCCCTTCATTCTACCCTCACACCTGTCTGCCGCCCCCAACCTCTTCCTCACTGTTAATGACCTCCGCACCAAACAAACCCAGCCAAACTACAGTCTATCCTACTGCCACCTACTCACCCTCTCACTGCTCTCTGGCTTCGGGGACATATCCCCCAACCCGGGGCCCCCCCCAGCACATTCCCACCATAGTCTCTGCCTCCTCGAACAGACGCACCACTACTCAGTCCGCTAAACCCTTCAACCAGATACACAGCCCTCTGACCCGTGCTCCCCCAAACCTCTCCTTGGGCTCTCTGGAATGCGCGGTCGTATGTAATAAAACTCCTATAAATACATGACTTTTTCATCTCACGCAACCTACTCTTCCTTGGTCTGACTGAAACCTGGCTGACCCCCTCTGACACAGTCTCCCCTGCCGCACTCTCTTTTAGCGGCCTCCCCCTTACCCACCCTCCTCGCCCTGGTAACAACATGGTGGAGGCGTGGGCCTCCTCATGTCTGACACCTGCTCCTTTGTCCCGCTCCCCTTTTGCCTTCCCTCACACTCTTCTCCTTTGAAGTGCACTTTGTCCGCATCTACCCCCCCCTCCGACCTCCAAGTGGCTGTTGTCTCCCGACTGCCAGGCCTGCCACTGCCTTTCTTGACTACTTTGCTTCCTGGCTTCTCCACTTTCTTTCCACCGACATCCCCACTATCTCATGGAGACTTCAACCACCCCAATCGACACCCCCACTCTGCTTCCAACCAACTCCTTTCCCTCTGCTCCTCCTTCAACCTCCCCCAATGGACCTCAGAGCCACTCACAAAGATGGACACACACGGGGAACCTCATCTTCACCTGCCTCTGCCCCTATCTGATATCTCTAACTCTCCAACCCAAATATCTGACCACAACCTGCTTACCTTCACCACTATCTCCTCCCCACCGGCTCTCCTATCTCATATCCAGTACGACCCCGAGGAATCCACAAAACCTCAACCCTCACATCTTCTGACTCTCTTACCCCTCTTTCCATATCTCCTCATTCAATGACCCAGACGCAGCCACCACTTTCTACAACCATACAATCATCACCGCCCTTGACTCAGTCGCCCCTCTCACACACAACAAAACCCCGCCAAAATCAACAGACAACCTGGCACACAGACTCTTCCAAACAGCTGAGGCGAGTTTCCCAGAATTGCTGAACGCCGCTGGAAGAAAACTCCTCCATTGATGACTTTGCCTTAAAACACTCACTGCAGACTTTTAAGTCCGCATTTCGCCTCAGCCAAACAGAACTATTTCACCACTCTCATATCCTCCCTGTCCCACAACCCCAGACAATTATTCAAAACCTTCACTCTCTTCTCCGTCCACCCACACCTCCTTCCCCATCCTCCTTTCAGCAGATGACTTTGCCATTCACTTCCTCCGAGATCAACCTCATCAGAGAAAGCTTCAGCCCGCCAGTCCCCACCACCCTCCCTTACCCTTGCAACCTGCTCTTCCCTTAACTTGCTTCCCCACGGTCACTCATGACAAACTCTCCTCCTTTACTGTCCAAATCCAACCTCACTACCTGTAGTCTTGACCCAATGCCATCCCACCTTATCCCAGACCCCAGTTTCTTCTATCATCCCAGCACTCACCCATCTCTTCAACCCATCAGTAACCTCTGGCATCTTCCCTTCTGCCTTTAAACATGCTAATATCACTCCAATCCTAAAAAAAACAACCCTTGACCCCTCTTTCTCTGTCCAACTATCGCCCAAACTCATGCTCCTTTTGCTTCCAAACTCCTCGAGCAGCACGTCTATCTTTAGCGTCTCCCACCTCTCCTCCAACTCTCTTCTTGACCCACTACAATCTGGTTTTCGACCCCACCACTCTACCGAAAACCCCCCTAACCAAAGTCACTAATGATCTAGTAACTGCTAAAGCCTCATGCCACTACTCTGTGCTACTCCTCCTAGACCTGTCCTCTGCCTTTGACACTCCTACAAATCCTCTCCTCCCTCGGCATCACGGACTTGGCTTTTTCCTGGATCTCCTCGTACCTCACTGATCGGACTTTCAGCGTCTCTCATTCTCGCTCCACCTCCTTCCCCCGGCCTCTCTCTGTTGGTGTCCCCCAAGGGTCAGTCCTGGGCCCACTACTCTTCTCTATCTACACTCTTGGTCTCGGTCAGCTCATAGCCTCACATGGCTTTCATTACCACCTGTATGCTGATGATACCCAACTCTACACTCTGGCCCCGATGTCACTTCTTACCTCCCGGATCCCTGACTGTCTGTCCTCCATTTCCTCCTTTTTCTCATTTACGTCTCCTAAAACTAAAAGTGGAGAAAAAAAGAACTCATCATCTTTCCACCATCCAAACTACCCCTGCCCCCGATCTCTCTATTACAGTCAACGGCTCTACACTTTTCACCGGTCCACAAGTCCGCTGGCTTGGGGTAATCATAGACTCTGCTTTATCTTTCAAACCAACATCCAAACCCTTAACCTCTGCCTGCCGCCTCCACCTGAAAAACATCTCTCGCATCCGCTCGTCCTAGGCTATGACACTACAAAAATGCTGGTCCCTGGCCTTGTCATCTCCCGCCTAGACTACTGCAACATCCTTCTCATGGCCTCCCAGCTAGCACCCTCGCTCCCCTCCAATTCCCTCCTTAACTCCTGCTGCCCTCTTATCCACCTCTCTCCTCACTACTCCTCTGCCTCTCCCCTCTGCCAATCCCCTTTACTGGCTTCCCATTGCCCGCGAATTCATTTCAAGCTACTTAACCATGACCTACAAGGCTCTCCATAAGCTCCCCTCCCTACATCTTGCCCTAATTTCCAAAATATCCCCACCCCGCACTTCCGCCCCCACAGGACCTTCTCCTCTCCTCTCCCCTTAAACAGCTCCTCACACAAACCGTCTCAAGATTCTCCCGTGCCCCCCCACACTCTGAACTCACTGCCCCAAAACACATCAGACTCTCCCCACTTTCACCAGCTTCAAAAGCAACTGAAAACCCATCTCTTCGGCTTGCCTATAACCTTCACTAAACTTGTCACTACTTCCTCCACAGACATGTCTGCCCCCCACTTCCTGTCTCTTTCCCCTCCTTGTAGATTGTAAGCCCTCGCGGGTAGGGTCCTCTCTCCCTCTGTCGTGCCCTTGTCATTATCCCTTATCATGTACTCGTTTGACTTATGTAAGTAAAGTAACCCCCTCGAATGTACAGCGCCCTGGAATCAATGGCGGTTTAAAATAAATAATAATAATAATAATAATAATAATAATAATATAAAGGAAGGATGTATACCTTGAATGCTGAATGCAATGTTGATCTATATAAAGGAAGGCTGTATACCTTGAATGCTGAATGCAATGTTGATCTATATAAAGGAAGGCTGTATACATTGAACGTGCTGAATGCAATGTTGATCTATATACATGAAGGTTTTATAACTTGAATGTGCTGAATGCAATGTTGAGCTATGCACATGAAGGCTGTATACCTTGAAGGTGCCAGATGCAATGTTGATCTATATAAAGGAAGGCTGTATACCTTGAAAGTACCAGATACAGTGTTAGTCTATATAAAGGAAGGCTGTATACCTTGAAAGTACCAGATACAGTGTTAGTCTATATAAAGGAAGGCTGTATACTTTGAACGTGCTGGATGCAATGTTGCAATGCATAGAACTAAACTATTCTGGCTTACAACTCTCTTTTAGCCATAGCTTTGCAGAACCTCATCTATCTATTATTCACCTGGCCCTGATCTATAAGGGTTCTCAGCGGGGCCTTATGAGCTCCCTTTACAATGGGGCAGACATGTATACCATTATTCTACAAGCCGTTCCCGGACCTTCCAACACTTAAGTTGAATTCCTTTGTGTTTGAAATGCAAAGCCATCGCCACTAAACCGAGTCTCGTGTCAACTGTCCCCCTCCTACATAAATAAAATATATGGCATCTCTGGTCCACATAGGAAGCTGAACTCCCCCTTTCATTGCCCACACACTGGCAAAAAATCCCAATCCCCCCACTCTAGTCTAAAACCTTCCTGAGAGATCCTGCCAAGCGCTGAATGCTTATTCAAGATTTTAGTGGCTTTAACAAGAGCGCCATTTCCTATACACTGAACAGATGTCGTGGAATTTTACATGCACAAAGTGGACTCCTCCTTGCTTTCAGATCCCCCTGTACACCTCCTTTCCAGCCTGGCGCAGGGCTCCGTGTGGCAATGCAGTCCCTCTGGATGGGAGCCTCAGTAACTTGGCTGCAAAGGTTCAGTTGCTGAGAAAATTCACGCAGCAGCCATTGCAAATTACAATCCGGAATAATGTCTCTAAATGCAAAGATGATAGGAAATTGTAGAGAGGGTAATGTGACAGTCGGTTACCACCATGCTCTGTGTGCTCAGAGTCAGGTGTATATTAGGCCCAAACCAATACAGTGAGAATGCTTTTGTGTTTTACCACTGCTCCTGTGTATGTTTCCAGTTTCATATATATGCTCAGATGTACACCATGACATATTTGTACTTTGGAAGAACTCCTGACCCCAACTGTATGCACAGTATATCCTATAACAAGCCTTGTCTGTGAACTATCTACTGTGCATCGTGCTGGGTCCCATGGAAAGAATAATACGAAAATGATGATGTGACAACCATTTCTGGCTCAATAACAACTACCATTGTGTAATATTTTGGAAGAACATGTTCTTACTATAATATAAAAGGCTGTCAAAGCAGACACACACGTTGTCAAAGACAGGTGCCGATTTCTTCAAAAATATTCTAGTGGTGGAAATAAATTATTTTAGTGGTTTACTTAATACTCATGCAATAAATATGAAATCTTACAGTATTCCCACAGACACACAGACAGACCCTGAAAGTTTAGGTGCCACTGGAGTACAGGGTGCGGGGGCAGCAGTCAATACTGAGCCCTTAAAGGGGTTGTCTCACTACATCGATTCATCTGACCTCAGTCCTGTACATTTTATAATTCAGGGGCATCTTTACAGCTTCTACTGGCCTGCAGTGATGACAGCAGTCCTGTAGCTATAGCAACCAGCGCAGGCATGCCTATAATGAAATATCTAACAGTGTTCCCTGAAGCTATAGGACCTGAGGACTGAAGCAGCCCATGCAAGAGGGGATATCTAGGAATAAGGTAACTCTAACAAGTATTATATGGAGGACATCTATGTCTTCAGGGGACAAAATTGGTAGGCATACAAACTAGTGGGGCAGAAGTAAATATAGACTCGGAGCGTATGGCTCCTGATGTCCAGATACTGCTCTGGTGTGCCGTACGGCTCCTGATGTCCAGATTCAGCTCTAATGTGCCGTACTCGCGTCTAATTTTTGTCCAGAGATTCAGCTCTAATGTGCCGTACGGCACACCAGAGCTGTATCTGGACATCAGGAGCCGTACGGCACACCAGAGCTGTATCTGGACATCAGGAGCCATACGCTCCGAGTCTATATTTACTTCTGCACCACTAGTTTGAATGCCAACCAATTTTGGCCCCTGAAGAGGTAGTGGTGGATACCGAAACATGTTGGGACCTATTTAAAGTAAGACCTATGCTTTATATCCCTAGCTTCATTTCTATCATGTTTAGTATAATATAGGGTAATATAGGGTGATATAGTAATATAGGGTAATTTATAATAGGGACAGGTTCCGGGCGGTATCGTCCTTATCAGGGCGTTTTTTGGCCTGTCTGTTAGGCTAGGTGATTCAAGGACATAACACAGGGTTTAATAGGGATATATTTATAGTACCCTATAAGATTTTTTTCATACCATAGGAGTTTTCTTAATCTTATAAACTCGCTAGTATGCTGTCCCTGTTACATGTTATGATTATTTTATATTTTTCATGTTTTTTAACATATACGGCGGTTTTTGTACAACTATTTTGTCATATAGCGACTCAGTGCAAATATTGAAAATATTGAATTTGAAAATATCTATTTTTTTATAATTTCTAAACACAGGTTATATTTTATTTAGTTTGCCCTGCATATAATACTTGTTAGAGTTACCTTATTTTGGCGCTTATGGAACTAGACCTCCATACAATTCTTATTTAGAGGTTTTTGTGCTGAATTTTGGATATCTAGGAATAAGTAGGAAATTGTTAATGGACACATATTGCAAAGTGATTTGTTTTTGCATAAACAGCAATCATTGTATCGAGACAACCCCTTTAAGCCTAAGGCCCCGTTCACACGGCTTATTTGCCGACGGATTGGCGCCGTATTCTCAGCGCCGGATTTGGCTTCAAACGGCGCCAATCCGTCGGAGTCATTACGGTAATCCCCTGCTCTATAGAGAGACAGTTGGAATCCGTGCTCCTCCCCGCTCGGCAAATCCGCGCGGGGGGCAGAAAGTGACATGCACATTAAATTTTCGGCGCGGACGCGCCGTTAAACAATGCATTGTCTAATGGTGCCGGGAGCGGCGCCCGCCGCGCTCCGCCCCGCCACGTCCCGCCCTTATTCACGCCGGATTTGTGCGCTCAATTTCGGCGCACAAATCCGTTTGGGAAAAGCCTTGTGAACACGGCCTAAGGGAGCTCAAAGGTCTCTCTGCCATATAGGAAGACTCCAGTATTATAAATGGCACATGACAGGTGGGGGCCCTTTTTGCATTGGGCTCCAGGAGCTTTCAGTTACGCCTCTGGCTAGGGTATTTAGGAACAGTGGGCGACACGTATAAACTGGGCTGCACCATTTTTTTTTTAAGATATCTTGCACCGAAAAACTGCCATAGTCCTGTTCTATAGATGTATGAACAGTCGTATGCCAAAACTTGCGCCAGATTTATGAACCCACATACGACAGGTTTATACTGTCACATTCTACATTCCTCTATATCGATTTAGAACCTTCCTGTCGGCGCCAAATTTCAAACATGTTGCCCAGTGAGTTAAAACTTAGCCCCAGATAGTGAAAGTCTGCCTATAACTCAAAAGTGGGTGAGTTTTGTTTTTAGGCTGGGTCTACACAGCACTGGATTTTGGTGGGTTTTTTCAAAATACTGATCCGCTGAAAAACTGACCGTACCCAGCGCTGTTGGCTCTCAACGGAAAATCCCCGTTGTAGTCTATACAGCACAGATTTTTTTTACTGACGTTTTTCTAAAACTTAAACCGACCGGCGGAATATAGAACCGACGTCGGGTTCCCGCAGCCCTAATGTACTGAGCCGCCGGGAATCTGAAAATCGACCGCTGTTTTTTGCGCAAAAGCCGTGCAGAAAACAGTGGCGCGGCGCAGTCCAGCAATTTGAAAATGCTGTTGGATTTTGGCTGGAATTTTCAAATTGCTGTGTGGATCTAGCTTTAAAGGTGTTGTCTCACTACAAGGATTGCTTTTTAAGTTAAAGATCTTGCAAAAACAAGTCACTTTGCAATATGTGTCCATTAACATTGTCCTACCTATTCCTAGATATCCCTACTTTTATGGGCTGCATCAGCTCCTCAGGTTGCTATAGCTACAGACCTGTTTGCTCTCTCCTGATAGGCTGCCAGCGCTGATTGCTATAGCTACAGACCTGGTTTCTACTGCAGCCTACTGGAAGCCAGTAAACACGCCCCTGAATTCAAAATGGAACCAAGAAAACAGGACTGAGGTGAGATGAATCAATGTAGTGAGACAACCCCTTTAATGGTCCAGGAAAGAAAATTACTAGTGCCACTGTGATATTATTGTGAAACAACACCCCATAGCTCAGCTTCCTTGACTCTGGGAGCATGACAAAGTGGACTCACTGTTCTTCTAACATGAATATCCTATCCTACAATATGAATACGCTATTCTTTTTCACTATGCTGAACATGGAAATACAGTAATATTACCATATCTATATATAGATACAATGTGACAACATCTGCTCATATAAGTCCATAAGACGCCCTGCTGATGGCGCTTCTGACACTGAAACATTGACAATAAAAGTCAGTTTGTGAAGATGGAAAGCAATGTGCAGACCTGCTTTTTGTGTAACATCTGCTCAGAGTCTGCATGAAGATTCATTGTCTATGTACAGTCTGATTACAGTAACCCTTGAATAGATGCAATGTAAATATGCAGCCATTATTGTTACAGGTTGGATGCACTATTCATATTGACTGTACAATCTACTGCATCTAGAGCTTCTTTATGAATACCTTTGGAGATATGTCAAACTCAAAGCCCATGGACAAAATGTGACCTGCCATGTCATGTGATGCGGCACATGAGAGCTTAGACTTAGTGCACAGTGATGGATAAGGTCTGGATGCAGAAGGACTAGCTCCCATCTTTCCCTGGAGGACATGGGCAGGTGTCATCTTGGACTCTGGGAACAAGTAGGCACCACCACACCGCTCTGTTCAGCAACTCACAGGTTTGGGAGCACTACCAGGCACCCTACCACCTTTTAAGGTAAGAAGTTTGGTGATAAAGAGGTGGAAGAGGCTGGTTATTGTACATCCTGGCCTTTTGCGGTCCATATAGTGCATCATACCATCTTTGGTGGAACAATATGAAGAACTTTATCAACTTCTCCAAAAAAGGTACATACACCCAGGGCTGTCTTATTAGCATCAGGGGCCCCTGGCAGAGCAGTGCACTTGGCATATGAAATGCCTCTAGCCGTGCTCAATCACATGACATCATACTATGCCACACCTTTTTACAACTCCCAAGCACACCCAATGATGCCCAGCTTACAGCGCCAAAACAACAGTGGTGCAACTAGGGTCTAAATAGAGGTATTTTTATAAAATAATATATACTACCATTCAAAAGTTTGGGGTCACCCAGACAATTTTGTGTTTTCCCTGATACTTTTGTTTATCAAATGAGTTGCAAAATGAATAGAAAGATCGTCCAGACATTGACAAGGTTAGAAATAAGGATTTTTTTTTTAAATAATAATTTTCTACTTCAAACTTTGCTTTCTGCAGAGAATGCTCTCTTTGCAGCAAATCCAGCATTGCAGACATTTGGCTTCTAGCTGTTAATTTGCTGAGGTAATCTGGAGAAATTTCCCCCCATGCTTCCAGAAGACCCTCCCACAAGTTGAATTGGCTTGATGGGCACTTTTTGCGTACCATACGGTCAAGCTGCTCCCACAACAGCTCAATGGGGTTGAGATCTGGTGACTGTGCTGCCACTCCATTACAGATAGAATACCAGCTGCCGGCTTCTTAC
This sequence comes from Phyllomedusa bahiana, assembly GCA_025379985.1. Classification (NCBI taxonomy): domain Eukaryota; kingdom Metazoa; phylum Chordata; class Amphibia; order Anura; family Hylidae; genus Phyllomedusa; species Phyllomedusa bahiana. The sequence continues at coordinate 135,940 of JAODAL010005286.1, forward strand.
CCAAACAGTTCTTGCATAATTTGGAGGTGGCTTTGGGTCATTGTCCTGTTGCAGGATGAAATTGGCTCCAATCAAGCGCTGTCCACAGGGTATGGCATGACGTTGCAAAATGGAGTGATAGCCTTCCTTATTCAAAATCCCTTTTACCTTGTACAAATCTCCCACTTTACCAGCACTAAAGCAACCCCGGACGATCACATGACCTCCACCATTCTTGACAGATGGCATCAGGCCTTTTCCAGCATCTTTTCAGTTGTTCTGCATCTCACAAATGTTCTTCTGTGTGATCCAAACACCTCAAACTTCGATTCGTCCATAACACTTTTTTCCAATTTTCCTCTGTCCAATGTCTGTGTTCTTTAGCCCATATTACTCTTTTCCTTTTATTAGCCAGTCTCAGATATGACTTTTTCTATGCCACTCTGCCCTGAAGGCCAGCATCCCGGAGTCGCCTCTTCACTGTAGACGTTGACACTGGCGTTTTGCGGGTACTATTTGATGAAGCTGCCAGTTGAGGACCTTGAGGCATCCATTTCTCAAACTAGAGACTCCAATGTACTTGTCTTGTTGCTCAGTTGTGCAGCGGGGCCTCCCACTTCTCTTTCTACTCTTGTTAGAGCCAGTTTGTGCTCTCCTCTGAAGGGAGCAGTACACACTGTTGTAGGAAATCTTCAGTTTGTTGGCAATTTCTCACATGAAATAGCCTTCATCTCTCAGCACAAGAATAGTCTGTCGAGTTTCATATGAAAGTTCTCTTTTTCTGGCCATTTTGCGAGTTTAATCGAACCAAAAAATTTAATGCTCCAGATTCTCAACAAGCTCAAAGGAAGGTCAGTTTTAAAACTTCTCTAATCAGCAAAACTGTTTTCAGCTGTGCTAACATACTTGCACAAAAGTTTTCAATGGTGTTCAAAATATCCAATAGCTTTCTTACACAGTTAGCAAACACAATGCACCATTAGAACACTGGGGTGATGGTTGTTTGAAATGGGCCTCTATGCACCTATGTAGATATTGCATTAACAACCAGACGTTGGCAGCTAGAATAGTCATTTACCACATTAACAATGTATAGAGTGGATTTCTGATTCATTTAATGTTAGCTTCATTGAAAAAATAAGGAAATTTCTAAGTGACCCCAAACTTTTGAACGGCAGTGTATATTATATAAATAAATACAAATAGCTCTAAGGACTCATTCACACTGCGTTTTTTTTTATTTTGGAGCATATTGTGTGCCCTATACACCCATAGACAAGCATCCACGATGCCTGTAGAACATTTCCCATTGACTACAATGTAAAATCAGCGTTGTTATTAAGATGACGCTGATTTAACGCAAGTATTTTTCAACGCGTGCTGTCAATGCTTTAAAAAACTGACATTTCAATTCTTTAAGGCGTTTTAATAATAAGTATAGGAATCTGCCTCGGACAGCACATGTCGCTAACTCATTTAAATCCCGCACTTGAAAACAATGCGTTTTCTCCGCAGACAGCGTCAGCACCGAAGCGTCCACTAAAACAATTTTCTCTAAATTATGGTCATACAGTTACCAAATAATGCCCCTATAAAGGAACACATATTAATGCCAACCTGCTACTGACCGAACTAAGACAGCCTACAGCCTACAAGACTATTTGGTGGGGCAGAAAGCCAATGGCATCCTGAGGAGGTGCAGCTAAATAAGCCTGTGCCTTCGATTTCTGGAATATACCTCTGACTAGCCTGGGACCCTATGCTTCTTTGTCCCCCGTGGGCAACTGCCTAGAGTTCCTAATTATTAAGACAGCCCTGTATACAACATAGAAGGTCTGCAGGAACACATCCACTTGGTCCATGTAGTGTGTTAGATTATTTAACAATATGATAAAGAGTAGTTACATTTATACAGGCCAACAGCTACAAACAACTCTTTGAGCGCAACCATAAAGCTGATGTGACTCTTGGGGAAAATGATTGACAGCCCTGCCCTAGGAGAGCGCAACTACTTGTTTGTTGTATCTGACAATATATCTTACAATATGAATGGATCAAATACACAACACAAAACTATACTACAGGACCCTTGCCTATAGGTGATCCTCTTGAAAGGGCGGCAGATTTAACAGCATGGCTATAGGCCTCTGAAAAGGGTGACTAAATGTTGTCACTAAGGGTGGGCTCACACCTCATATGTTATTATGTCAAAGGTATACATTGGGGAATCGGGGAAAAAAGGTGAAAAAAGGATACTGCAACATAACCGCGGCCAGCCCATAGATTTTTATAGAACAAACATAGTCTTATTGGTCCACATTTGCTGTATTTGCAGCCGGTACACAGTTTTCATGAGGGACACAAAAGCGTGGTCTACCATAGTTTTGTGTTTCGCACAGAAAGTGTGTGACGCCGGCAAATAGAGCAAATGTACTCCAAATAGGATTAGGTTTGTTGTATTAAAGTCTATGGGCCGGCCGCGGCTATGTCCAAATATGTCAGGGTTGCTTTTTTTCCAGTACACCGATGAATACCTGCAATGTACAGAAAAACAAAGTGTGAACCCAGCCTAAAAGATGTGATCCACTCAGAAACAAGTAACCATATTACATTACTGGGAACTCTAATTATGAATACAACTTTCTATCAGTATTTCATAACGGATTTATCTGTAGGTGTGATCTTATGCTTTGAAGAAGTGTATTAAAATAGACATTTGACCATTGCATGGCTCTTGGTGTGTGTCTAGTGCTTCTCTGGCGTCTGGCGGTGTGGACTCCTTTTCCCTTCCCCTTCCCTTTTTTCTTTCTCTTATTTGTCATGATCATTGAAGTTTCAAGGCCACCTAGATTTGCAGACGTTCAGAGCTCTGATCTGTTGCGGGGGGGGGGGGGGAGCCTGTTGGGCTCCGCCGTCCGGTAATGGATGTTACTCATGATTTCTCTATTTCGTAGATACGCAAATCGGCGGTCATGATGCTAGGGGCCTACCTTACGGTATCTTGCTCATTACTTTGTCGTTTGCATTAACACTGTAGTGCCTTTGTTCATTTTATGGTTTTGTGATTATTATATGCCTATTGAAAACTGTTTAATAAAAATCTATTATCGGAAAAAAATAGACATTTGAGATTCACAGGCATAAAATTGGGAAAGGTGGGATGCCTGCATATATTTGGTAACACACTATGCTATATAAAGACTAGGGGCGACATGTCCCAATACGAATGCGCCATAGTTTTGGTCTATTTTGCGGCAAAAAAACATTTGACACCATATTCTCGATATAAATGAAGTATAATATACCAAAACTAGACACATTATACAGTATAGTAGCGTTGATACGCTGTACGCCTCCATAACGCAATGTGCCTATTGAGGCGCATTACATACACTAATAATAATATATTATGCGCCTCAATAGGCAAATTACACACACTAGCACCCTTTTTAGGTGCATTAAGTTTACTATGGAAGATATACCAGGCGCCAGATTTTTGAAATGATCAAACTTTCAGGTGCATTTTACACTGATTAAATGCGCTTAAAAACTGACGTGGCTACACCAGTTTTCGGACATGTCGCCCTAGATGGTGACCTGGATGTATACTCTTGCACTGTGTAACAACAGACATTATGGGCCTTATATGTGAAAACTGTCTAGCAGTAAGAAAGTCTTTGTTGCCCATAGCAACCAATCAGAGCTCACAGCAACCAATCAGAGCTTGGCTTTTATTTCATATTGTGCTCTGGAAAAATGAAAGCTGAGCTCTGATTGGTTGCTATGAGCTTTGATTGGTTGCTATGGGCAACACAGAAAGTCTTAGGGTATGTTCACACGGAGTAATTGCGGCGCGTACAGTACGGCAGAAATTACTCGGGCGCTTTGAGAGTCGCGCTAATACGACCGTACTCCCGTGGCGTGGGGGTGCCGACAGCCCGCCGGCCCCTTTGACATGCATTACTCGCGGCGCGTATTAGCTGCAAGTAATTCACGTGTCACTTATCTCCCCGCGCGTACAATACGATCGTATTGTACGAGCGGTGAGAGGAGGCGCAATCCATAGTTCTCTATGAGAACTATGGATTAGCGTAATTTCAGCGCGCATCTCGCTCGTATTAGAACACAAATACACCACAAAATACGCGCCAAAATTACCCTGCGTGAACATACCCTTACTGCTAGACAGTTTTCATACATAAGGCCCAATGTTTTCACAGTAAATCACATGGAATCCTGTAACTTTAATAGTAGCACCTACATATTGTCTAACCCCTGTACATGTGGCTCATCTTCCAGCTACGGAAACATGGTTTGATGTTCTTGAAACCTGGAAAAACCCTGTAAGACCTATCCAAGGACATTTATACTATGGAAGTGGACTATACAGTGGATATAGAGCCCTTTTTCACCTCTTATTGTTCTCCTATCGCTTATCACTCATGCCTTTTATTTCCCTCCAGATTTTCGCTTGATAAAGATTCATGCTGAAACGTTGTGAATTTAGTCTGGATCAGAAATTTGCGTTTTCTTCTGTTATCTTGTATTGCCCAGTATATGGAGAGTGAATTGTTTGGGGTATAGCTATAGGAGGTGCAGTGGTTTCAGTTGCTACTGGGTCCTGGAGCCTCAAAGGAATAAAAGGACCCTCTGCCACATAAGAAGACACTGGTATAATAAATGACATATGGCAGGTGTGAGTTCTTTTATACATTTTGTATTTGGGCTTAGGAACTTTGGGCCACATGTATGAAAACTGTCTAGGTCTAAACTTCACTTTGTTGCCCATAGCAACCCATCAGAGTTTCCCTTTAATTTCATATAGTGCTCTGGAAAAATGAAAGCGGCGAACTGATTGGTTGCTATGGGCAACAAAGTGAATTTTAGACCTAGACAGTTTTCATACACGTGGCCCTTTAAGTTACATCTCTGGTTTGCAACCTGATGTATTAATAAAACTGTTCACTTCTACAACATGCATCTTAACGGGAACTTCTCAGCTGGTTTATACTGCTCTATCTGAGAGGAGGGTGTGATAGAGGAAAAGAAGCTGTTTACTGTGGTATATAGGTTTATATGATTTGATGCTGAAGCAGAGAAAATCTGAAAATCTGTTTATATGTTTTATGGCCATATCAGAGTTGACAGATTTCCAAAGGGGAATGATTGTTGGTGTGCACCTGGTAGGGGCATCTGTGACCCAAGTTGAAGGATGTGACGAGGTCTATTGTTTCCTTGATCACATCTTGGTATGCATAGACCGGCAAAACATCTACAGACAGAAGTATCTGTGGTCGAAAGTCAAAGCTTGACCCGAGGGGCAGAAGACTGCTTTGTCGACTAAGGGTATGTTCACACGGCGTAATTTTTCCGCTCATTTCGCCGCATATTTGCACTCTAATATGGGCGAGATGCGTGCCGAAATTACGGTAATCCATAGTTCTCATAGAGAACTATGGATTACGCCTCCTCTCCCCGCTCGTACAATACCATCGTATTGTACGCGGGGGGAGATAAGTGACATGTAAATTATTTGCGACGAATACGTGCCGCGAGAAATGAATGTCAATGCGGCTGGCGGGCTACCAGCGAGCTCCCGAAACATACGATGTACTGCGGCGCATACTGTATGCGCCGCAGTACATCGTGTGAACATACCCTAAATAGCCAAAAAACAGGACTCTGGCCCCTCAAATTACGCAGACTTACGTGCAAGTTTAAAAGCACCAGTATAAAATTTGAGGGGTCATAGTTTTGTGCTTTTAGGCTACAAGGTTATTGAATACGGTCCTTCTGTAAATATGAAAAAAATAAATTGGTGATATCTACATGGAAAACACAAGTCATGTAGACAACAAGAAGTATAAAGATATAAACATCTAGAATATTCTCTCCAAATCAGGAAATGTCAGCAAGTTAATTAAAAATCCAGATTAAGCCCACACAGTATGGCTGAACATAGCTCTCCAAATGTCAATATTTAGTTGCGATAAACATGGGTTAATGTAACCGGAGTAAACAAATGTCAATAAGGTGCTCCACTGCGCTCCACAAAATCCGCCACAACTGTGTTCATACCACAGTCTACATATGGGGTACAGTAAATGTATGTACATGTGAACATAGGTGATGGGTGGTGGCTGACGGCACAGTCACACTCAGTTCCTGCCTAATATTAGTTCCAAGTTTAAAGCAAATACTTAATGAGGCTTTCCCATCTCATTTATCTTTAAACATGTAGGCAAAGGTAAAGATACACTATTACCAAATACATTGATGTTCTGATTTTGCCTTCTTTCAGAGCTAGAGAAGTTTATATATCCTGCTTGTGTACAGATGCTTCCCTAGGTTACCAACAACCTCTCACTGCTCTAGCAGTCTTGGCTGGGATGGTGACATGACTCCTTGATGTGTCTTATCAGCAGCACAGAAGCTTGTTTATCTGTCTTACTGACAGAGCTCTGTAGCCTTGTTTCCTGCTATAAAAACACTCTATCACAAATGTTCCTCTAACAGGCTCAGCTAGAAATACTAGAGCTGAAATGTCAGTCAATGCTGTAGAACCACCCACAGCCTGAAAAATAAGTGGGGGCCTGAAGCTGGCTGTGAAGAGCAAGGTCTGTGAAATAGCCAGATGGGATAACGCCTTGGGTGGTAGCCCAACATAGAAAAGAAACAGCCCCCAAATGTATAAAATTGCAAAAACATTTATATTCACCTCTTTAATCCACCACCGATCCAGCGTTGAAACCCTGGAGGTCGCTCTGGTGTTAGATCTACATGTGACCTCTTCAGCTGATCTGTGGCCTAAGCAGTAATGTCATTGAAATAGCTCTTGACCATTGAGACTACTGATTGTCTGCAGAGGTCACATGCCGACTGGTGGTGACTGGTAGCCACCAGAGCGACCTTCAGAGCCTTAATGCTGGATCGGGGGTAAATTGAAAAATCAGTTCATTTTTTTTCTTGAGGAATCATTTTCTAGTAAACATGGTGCTCCATGATCTGCATAGATTGGAGTTTTCTCCAATCCCACCCTTGAGTGGTGTCAGTCTGTGGGTGTAGCAGTAGCAGCCATAGCAGCTGTTATGGGCCCCAGAGGTTAAGGGGGCCCACTTATGTGCAAGAACAGTGTGCATTCTCGTTGGGAATAAAAAGTTGGTAGCTTTCTTCTATCTAGCATTACTATATAGATTCTCTGATATATGGTGGTATTATTTATACCTTTAATTGTTGCTGCTGTTAAAATTTTATCTTACTTGATAGTGACCTTATTTTGCCCCATGAATTGTAGTTATGCCCCAGTCACAGCTGTCCTCCAGATGGTGATCGTGCAGGCACCTGTCATCTGCATGATCACTACCACATACAGGGTTGGACTTGGGTGCCCGGGGCCCACAAGGGAAGTTAATTCTTGGGGCCCACCAGTGGAGATAATTCTTGAGGACCGCCAGTGGAGCTGATTCTTAGGACCCACCAGTGAAGATGATTCTTAGGACCCACCAGTGAAGATGATTCTTGGGGCCCACCAGTAGAGTTGATTCTTGGGATTCACGAGTGCAGTTAATTCTTGGGGCCCACCAATGAATATGATTCTTGGGGCCCACCAGTGGAGATGATTCTTGGGGTCCACTAGTGAAGATGATTCTTGGGGGCCCACCAGTGGAGCTGATTCTTGGGGCCAACCAGTGGAGTTGATTCTTGGGGCCCACCAGTGTAGTTGATTATTGGGATCCACGAGTGCAGTTAATTCTTGGGGGCCACCAATGAATATGATTCTTGGGGCCCACCAGTGGAGATGATTCTTGGGGTCCACTAGTGAAGATGATTCTTGGGGACCACCAGTGGAGCTGATTCTTGGGGCCCACCAGTGGAGATGATTCTTGGGGCTCACCAGTGGAGTTGATTCTTGCGATCCACGAGTGCAGTTAATTCTTGGGGCCCACCAATGAATATGATTCTTGGGGCCCACCAGTGGAGTTGAGTCTTGGGGTCCACTAGTGAAGATGATTCTTGGGGATCACCAGTGGAATTGATTCTTGGGACCCACCAGTGGAGTTGATTTTTGGGGCCAACCAGTGGAGTTGATTCTTGGAGCCTACCAGTGCAGCTGATTCTTGGTGCCCATGAGTGGAGCTGATTCTTGGAGCCACCAGTGGAGTCAACTCTTGGGGCCCACCAGTGGAGTCGACTCTTGGGCACCACCAGTGGAGTTGCTTCTGGGGCCCACCAGTGGAAGTGATTCTTGGGGCCACCAGTTAAGTCGACTCTTGAAGCCCACCAGTGGAGTTGATTCTTGGGGCCCAACAGTGGAGCTGATTCTTGGGGCCACCAGTTGACTCTTCAGGCCCTCTGTGAAGACGACTCTTGGGCAGCACCAGTGTGGTTAACTGTTGGGGCTCACCAGCGGAGTTGATTCTTGGGGTCTACCCGGCGGCTGCTGTAGATGACTACACATACTGCACATGCCTCTTACTTTCCTCCTCTTTTTCTTTGCCTTTCTCTCTTTAAAGCAACCCAAGACTTTCCATGTCCAGGCCCCCAACATGCCTAAGGGCCCACCAGGGATTTCCGCAGCTCTCCTGTGGGTCAGTCCAAGCCTGACCACATATAAGTATATTGGGATGCAAGAAGGGGACCCTTTCTCTGACATACATGTAAATGACAATGTGGGAAGGTGTTAATACAAAAAAAAGTGTTTCCAGATTTATTTGCTTTTTAATTAAAAATAGGATTTGCTTTTTTCCAGAAACAGCGCCACTCTTTTCTACAGGCTGTGTCTGCAATTGCAGCTCAATCTCATTTAATTGCATGGGCTTGATTTGCAATACCAGAGACAGCCATAGATAAGAGTGGCGCTGTTGCTGGCAAAGCCCATTATTCTAACCCTGGATGACCCTTCTGTGCTTATGCTGCCGGCACACATTAGCTTGCTGGCAGTGAGCTGCTGACGGTCAGATGTGCACCAGGGGCTTCCAGACACCCGCAGGCATCTGCTCTCAGGGGGAGAATGAATCGTTCATGGTAGATTTTACAAACATTAGAGTTGTCTGCTCGCCTCCCTGCTGCCCCTTCTCCCATAGGGTATAAGATGCACTGTAGCCAAGCTGAACACGCATGTTAATGTGGATAACATGGCGGAGGCATTCTTCACTTTGTGTTGTCAGTAGCAACCAGAGCTCAACTTTTATTTTTCCAGGGCACTTTTTAAAAAATAAAAGCTGGCCTCTGATTGGCTGCTGTGGACACAGACGTGGTACCATCTTTCTGCTTTATACCTATATGACATGCCTAATGTACAGAATATCTACTAGTGACCACAGCTATGGGCCTCGGATAAAAAAAAAAATCAGCGTTGCCCATAGCAACCAGCCCGTTTCCAGCTCATTTTATTCTAGAGCAGGTTTTAAAACACAAGTAGTGATCTGATTGGTTGTTTTAGCACCACCAAGGTATTTATAACATGTATAGACAATATGGTAGATGCACTGCAACCTGTGCTAAATATGCTGCATTATAAGGCGTCCTGTGGCACTTTTTCTATATTTTTTTGGCTGGAACCAGCTGTTCAACTAGGAAAGGGTGTATTTGTGGCCCCCCAGTGATCAGCTGTTATCTGTGGGGGGAACCCATCAGCAAGTGTTTAATTCTCCTTCAGCGCCACCACAGGTGAAATAAGGCATTGCACAATCCCCCCTTTAAGAAA